>ML789869.1:130501-143772 GCA_009831015.1 Picea engelmannii | reverse complement strand
TTATATGGTTTAAATTATATGATTTTTTTTTAATATATATATATATATATATATATATATATATATATATATTATGTAATTTAAATATTTACATAATTTAAATATTGTAATTTTAATTATGTATTACATAATTTAGATAATTTAATGATTATTTTTTTTTTAAACAAACAACAAAAAAAATAATATATAAAAAAAAATTAAAATTTATTACAAACGACATCGTGGGTGCATGAGGCCCACGTGCCCTCCCTGCGTCTTCCAGTGCCCTCCTTTCTAAACCCTAACCCTAATTTCCTCATCCTTATCTCTTCGAACCCTACTCTTCTCCTCTTTTCATTTCGATTTTTTTTTTGAAGCGTTCAAGGTGAAGGATGAGGTCGGGGGCCATAGCCATCTCCCTTCTAGGTCGACCTTGGTAACTCAAGTTCCAGGAATGGAGGGCGCGTCTAGCACAGTGGCGCATTCCTCAGTGGCTTACCTGGTGCGTTGTGCATAACTCTTTCACGGCTCTCCTCCTCATGGATTTGAGCAAATCTTTGTGCTTACTTGAAGCATTTATAATATCCCTCGTTCCCTTGGTTACTCAGCGCTTGATGTATGTTAATATTAGGCATTAACCTGTGTTCTGTGTTTTAGTAAATTTGGTGGACTTGGATCGCGTAGTGTAGGAAGACTGTCTCTGTTTGAGCTTCGTCCTGGGTGCTCTAAACTTGGTCTCGGCTTGCTTTGTGTGTTGTGATTTGTGGACTACAGTTGATAGTTGGGGATTGACCTTTGGCCAAAATTTTTATTATATTGGGCCCAGGGTCATCCACTTGTGCTTGGTGCTTGGTCGCTAGCTTGTATATTGTCTTGACTTGGGCGTTGGCCTGTGTTTTGTATGATGTTGCATCCTAAACAAGCTCAGGGTTTTGAAGCTAGGCCTGTGGGCTATTTTTTTTTTGGTTTATTAAAATATATGGCTATGTGTGTTGGTATGTGCTAAGTGTTGGAATTTGGTGCTCGAAAGTTATGCTGAGCTGGGTTTTGTGTGCAGATGCATAGTGCAGCGGGACTTGGTTCCCTCCTCTTCGTGGCTCTTCTTACATGTGGCCTGGTGCATAGTGTTTGGGTGCTCGATGTTGGCTTGTTTGTTGCCTGGTATAAATTGATTTGTTGCTTGCGTGTTGTTTGTGGACTTTGACCTCCAGCCCGACGGGCTTATTTAGATATAGGTTCTAAAGACAAAATTTGATTTACTGATGCATCTGTACTGCCTCCTCGTGGGCTCTCTTCCTTGGTAGTATTGGGTCTTCATGTTTAACACCTGGTCTCGGGCACAGTGCTTTGGTGCTTGATGCATTGAAAACAAAGGAATGGCTTAGTTTAGTGCATGTGTGTTGGATTTGTGCATGCAAGTTGATGTGGACCCTTGATCCAATGCTTGGAGACTTGGTTGAATTCGGCTAGCTCAACAACTTTTTCTGACTATCTGAGACCTTAAATTTGCCTGCTTCATCTTTTTTATGAATATTATGATTATCTTTTTTTTTTATTCTATATAGATCCGTGCAAAGTGTATGATTAGAATGAACAAGGTTGTAGAGCGTAAGATTAGAATGAACAAAGTTGTTAGGTCAAATCTAAGAGTAATATTAGGGGATGTAGTATCTGTTCATCAGTTCCCAGATGTGAAGTATGGGAAGCGTGTGCATATTCTTCTTATAGATGACACAATCGAAGGTGTTACAGGAAACTTGTTCGATGTGTACTTGAAGTCTTACTTCTTGGAAGCCTATCGCCCAGTAAAATCTTCATAATGCAAGGAAAATCTTGAATAAAATCATGGTGAAGAAGTTTTTGATTTTGTTTATTGCAGTAAATACTCCCCCTATAATAATGAACGGTTGGATTTCTTTTTCCCTATGAAACTTCACAAACCATCTAATTATTTGAATCTCGTCAAACAATCAATCCATTTAAGGGTTGTTGGTTTCATTATGCAAGATAGGTGAGAAAGGCCTCTTTTCTCTTTGTTACACAGAGTTTTGTTTCATGGTTGAATGGTATAATGTTGAATTCAAATTATTTTATGTGCAGATTATGGCTAAGGGAAAGAAACCACTGCCACCGAACCTGAACACCTGGTTCACAGATACCCTCTTTTCACCCAACATAGCCTTAAAACCACCCTCTTATTTGGCATCATTCCATATGTACAGAGATGCCAAATCCCCCACATGATACAATGGGAAATATTGTAAAATTATTATGTTTATGAATAAACATAATATGGAAGTCATTGGGTTTCAGTAGGGCATGCTAGAACATTGGCACAGTACTTGAATGGGCTCCTTATTGGAGCAATGGTTACTATGGGAGTGGCTCTGTTGTGCTCATTGTGTTCTTGTGGGTCTGCTTTTTTTTTTTATCTAAGAAAGGAGTCAAAGAGGAAAAGAATTACGCAAAGATAGAGCCATTGTCCAAGAACCCAGCAGGTATTTACTTTGCAAATTTGAAATCATATATATTTATATTGACAAAAATGTTCTCTTTGATCATTTTTTTTTTTTTTATGTTCATGAAAGCTTTAAGGAGTGATTCCACACTCTATTGGTGAATTAGGCATGCTGAATTTCTTGTAAGTAGGACACTATCCCCCATTTTCTCATTTTATTTTTTGAAAATTTTTGTATGTATATTTATATTTATATTTATATCTGTGTAAAAAACAAATGTGCTTGGCTTGCAGGTTAGGTGGAGTTGGAGTTGGAGCTTGGATTTTCACCAAATTAAAGGGTTTCAGGGTTGTTTAAATTTCTGGGTGGGTACAGTTCCATTCCTAAGTTGGGTAGGTGGGTAGGTAGGCCCTTAAGGCTCCAGTGCTTCAAACTGAAGCTCTGATACCATGTGTAGCGACCATACTAAATTAAATCCAAAATTTAATACAATTAACATACATTTCCCTTCTCATACGTAAATTATTCATTCACATCCTACAAGCATAAATATTCTGTAGAAATTCAAATCTATCTATAGCATGAAAATAACTTAACAAAATAAAATTTAATTACCTCTTCCTGATGCTAATTTCTCCGTTGACCTAGTTGTCTAGCCTGCTGCTTTGTTGCTGCCTGATGCACTGGCCAACTCTTCCCAAACCGACTAACCTCCCATCCAGCTAGGAGCATCCTGTATAGCTCCCTAGCTCCAGGAAATTGAAAGGAATCCTGGCCCCCATGCCCAAAACCCCCAACAAACTGGTGCCCCCTGCTTCTGATTCACCGAAAACCCCCAAAGACAAACTCCTCACACCAGATATCTCCACAAAAAATCTCCCACAGAAATATATCCTCCTCTCAAAATGCTTCCTCCTTCCCCCCAAAAGAATTCCCTTCCCCCCGTAAGACTCTTCCCATCATATTCCCCCTTCATCAACTCTTCCCCCTTCATTAATTTCCTTATCCCTTTATTTATTATCTTATCCCCTTATTTATTATCGTATCCCTATATTTAATATCTTATCCCCTTATTTAATATTTCTTTCCCCCCCGTATACATAAATATTTAATACATTAAATTATTAACCCCCCTTTAATTCTTTACTCAATTAATTAATGAGTCAATTAATAATTAATTAATCATTGACAGATATGGACAAATAATTAATAATAATTAATTAGTTAATATTATTTAAGAAATAATTATTGTTTAACTAACATCTTAGGACAACCAGATTATCAAATGAATTATAATTAATCATCCCTATGCATCTATTTAACTAGGGTTGTTACATTGACCTCCTCTTTAGAAATTGCACTATGGGTCATTGAACAAAACCCTAGTGTTGGAGATACTCCAACAAATGGTTTTTCGGTCGACATAATGATAACGTAGGAGCCCCAATAGTTGAAACTCGATGCTCCGCATCCAATGCAACTAAGGTTTCATGCATCCAAGTCGCGATTTGAACTTTATCGATAGTTTCAACTCACCTCCTCAAGCCATTCATAGAGATGTGGCCAATTTCGTTCGAGGGCATAAAATCCAAACCGAGCAACATAATGGAGTTTCACAAGTTCCCACAAGTCTGTTTGGCCAAGACCCATGTGACTACACTAGCAAAAAATTCCCAACAAAGTGTTCTTGAAAATCGACCTTATCTTCATAAATTGTGTTATGCCTCATTAACCAAAACCCTAGTTTAAGAGATACTCCAACAGATGTTTTTTCAATCGACATAATTATAGTGTAGGGGCCCCACTAGCTGAAAATCATTGCTCTTAATCCAATGCAACTGATGGTTCATGCATATGAGTCTCATTTTGAGTTGTATTGTGAGTTGCAACTGGCCTCCACAATGCATTTAGGGACAAGTGGTCAATTTGGTCCATGGGCATAAAACCGAAATCGAATAGCATAACGGACTTACGTAATCTCTCACAAGTCTGTTTGGCTAAGGCCCACATGACTACACTATCCAAAAATACCTGACACATTGTTTTTGAAAATTGACCCCCTCTTTAGAAATTGCACTATGCCTCATTGAACAAAACCCTAGTGTTGGATCTACTCCAACAAATGGTTTTTCGGTTGAAAAAATGATAACTTAGGAGCCCCAAGAGATGAAACTTGGCGATCCACATCGAATGCAACTGAGGGTTCGTGCATCCAAGTTTAGGTTTGAGTTTTATCGATAGTTGCAACTCACTTCCTATATCCATTCAAAGACATGTGGCCAATTTCATCTAGGGGCATTAAATCTAAACCAAGCAGCATAATGGAGTTTCCCAACCTCCCGCAAGTCTGTTTGGCCAAGGCCCATGCAACTACACTAGCCTAAAATGCTCGACATAGTGTTCTTGAAAATCGACCTCATCTTCAGAAATTGCACTCTTCCCAATTTACCAAAACCCTAATCACGGAGATACTCCAACAAATGGTTTTTCGGTCGAAAGAATGATAGTGTAGGGGCCCCACTAGTTGAAAACTGATTCTCTTAATCCAATGCAATTGATGGTTCATGCATATGAGTCTGAGTTTGAGTTTTATTGGAAGTTGCAACTCGCCTCCACAAGCCATTTAGGGACATGTGGTAAATTTGGTCCATGGGCATAAAATCCAAACCAAATAACATAACAAACTTATGTAATCTCCCACAAGTCTGTTTGACTAAGGTCCACATGACTATACTAGCCAAAAATACCCAACACATTGTTCATGAAAATTGACCTCCTCTTTAGAAATTGCATTATGCCTCATTAACCAAAACACTAGTGTTGGAGATACTCCAACAAATGGTTTTCCGATCGACAGAATGATAGCAAAGGAGCCCCCATATCTGAAACTTGGTGCTCCGATTCTAATGCAACAGAGGGTTTGTGCATACAATTCCCGATTTGAGTTTTATCGATAGTTGCAACTCGCCTCCTCAGGCCATTCAAGGACATGTGGCCAATTCCATTCAGGGCCATAAAATCCAAACCGAGTAGCATAATGGAGCTTCACAAGCTCCCACAAGTTTGTTTGGCCAAGACCCATGTGACTACACTGGCCAAAAAGGCCCGACAGAGTGTTTATGAAAAATCGACCTCATCTTCAAAAATTGCACTATGCCTCATTGACCAAAACCCTAGTTCCAAAGATACTCCAACAAATGGTTTTCCGGTCTATAGAATGATAGCGTAAGGGCCTCACTAGATGAAAATTGGTGCTCTTAATCTAATGCAACTGATGGTTCATGCATCTGAGTCTCATTTTGAGTTTTATCGCGAGTTTCAACTCATTTCCATAATCCATTTAGGGACATGTGGTCAATTTGGTCTATGGGTATAAAATCCAAATGAGTAGAATAAAGAGCTTACATAATCTCCCACAAGTGTGTTTGGCTAAGGTCCACATGACTACACTAGACAAAAAGACTCGAGACATTGTTCTTGAAAATTGATGTCCTCTTTAGAAATTGCACTATGCCTCATTGACCAATATCCTAGTGTTGGAGATACTCTAACAAATGCTTTGCTGGTCAATAGAATGATAACGTAGGAGCACCAATAGCTGAAACTTGGTGCTCCACATCCAATGCAACTGAGGGTTTGTGCATCCAAGTCCCGGTTTGAATTTTATTGATAGTTGCAACTCGCCTCTTCAAGCCATTCAAGGACATGTGGCTAATTTCGTTCAGGGGCATAAAATCCAAACCGAGCAGCATAATGGAGTTTCTCAAGCTCTCATAAGTCTATTTGGCCAAGGCCGATGTAACTACACTATTCAAAAATGCTTGACAGAGTGTTCTTGAAAATCGACCTCATGTTCATAAATTACATTATGACTCATTGACCAAAACCTTAGTTATAGAGATACTCCAAGAAATGGTTTTTCGGTCGACAAAATGATAGCATAGGGGCCCCACTAGCTGAAAACCGATGATCTTAATCCAATGCAACTAATGATTCATTCATCTGAGTCCCGGTTTTGATTTTTATCGCGAGTTGCAACTCGTCTCTACAAACCATTTAGGGAGATGTGGTCAATTTGGTCTATGGGCATAGAATCCAAACCAAGTACCATAATGGACTTACATAATCTCCCAAAAGTCAGTTTCGCTAAGGGCCACATGACTACACTAGCAAGAAATACCCGACACATTGTTCTTGAAAATTAAAATCCTCTTTAGAAATTGCACTATGCCTCGTTGACCAAAACCCTAGTGTTGGAGATACTCCAAAAAATGGTTTTATGGTTGACATAATGATAGTGTAGGAGCCCCAATAACTGAAACTCAGTGCTCCGCATCCAATGAACCGAGGGTTCATGCATCCAAGTCTCATTTTTAGTTTTATCGATAGTTGCAACTCGCCTCCTCATGTCATTCAAGGACATGTGTCCAATTTCGTCAGGGGGCATAAAATCCAAACCGAGAAACATAATGGAGTTTTGAAAGTTCCCGCAAGTCTGTTTGTCCAAGGCCCATGTGACTACACTAGAAAAATACATCTGACAGAGTGTTCTTGAAAATCAACCTCATCTTTAGAAATTTCACTATGCTTTTTTTACCAAAAGCCTAGTTCTGGAGATACTCCTGTTAGCACTCTATAAATTTTGTCCGGCTGATAGAAAAATGACATAGGTAACTGTTTCAACCTACTTTAGAGCTGGGCACTAGCATACTCAACTGAGAGGAGGCTCTCTCATGTCACTTGATATTTCTTTGATAATCAATGGCTAGATTTGGTTTGTTTTGGGGGTTTTATAAATTTGTTGGCTAGGAAGGGGAGGGACACTTAGGGATATGGAGTCAAAATTATGAAAGTGAATGAAAACAATGACTTGCCTGTAGAACTCTCTAGAGGATAAAGGCTAAATGAGGCAATGAATCTAAGTTGTAAATTGAGATTTGCAGAGTGTAAGAGGAAAGGGGAAAAACAAGTAATTGCATCAGAGCATTAATAAAATGAATTTTGAATTAGTTAGGAAGAAATACACACAAGTTAAAATGATTTAGCCGAGAGCATCACAAGATGAAATCTGGGCCTTTAACTGTCCAATTTAAACAGAAGAATATGAAAATGAAATAAAAGAACACAGGAAATACATACAATGAAGGAAGACAAAACTCATATCACCACCATTAGAATCTTTTCATAGAGAGTTCAAAGCTTCTGTATATGTATTCAATTCAGATCCAGAAAATTACAATGGAGTTCAAAACAACCAGAATTGTTCCCTTGCGCTTTTTCTAACACTAATTCATTTGGAACCTCTAACACTTATACAATTCGAGTTCCTTCAGTGTGCAACTAGTTACAATAACTGAAATGAAACGTTTCGGCTTCCAAAACTGGTTACAATGATTACAAATGATAGTTTTCAAAAAAACGTTTCATGATCCCTATAGATTCCTATGACGCTCCATCTCTTTCCTCTGCCACATTCTCTTTGAAATGTCACTTATACTCCTTCAAATCTAATTCCATTTATCTATATTCTCATTAAATATTTGGGAATAATATATTTGAAATAAAAATAATTCTCAAATATTTTTCTTTCCTGTAGAATTAAATTTCCATAATTTAATTCATGCCCGTGGTTTTTAAAACCATTTATTTTCTTGCTTCTCGTAGTTTTGAAAACCATGTCTTGTTTTCCCAATTCACCATTTCATTGTAAAAAGCATTCATTGTTACCATCTTTTTTCCAATTTACCATTTCATTGTGAAAAACATTTATTGTATCATGTTTTTTCCAATTTACCATCTTTGGTAAAATACCTTTTGTCTTCTTCTTTTACTTCCTTAAAACCTTTGGATAAAGAATTACCCAAGTCTTCCTTTCATGTGCATCTTCCCATTTAATTCATAATCTCTTTAATTTGTAAAATTTATTGCCTCTGTAAAACAATTTCATCGTGAGGAAGAATTTCTTTTATTGGAAATTCCATAATTTTTATTGAAATGCACTCCTGGAAAAATGCCACACATAAAACATATGATAAATGTTTTCATTTATTATATCGGGCTGGAGAAAAGTGGTTTGGATTTTACCCACTTTCCCCCCCAATATTCCATGTAAAAACACATGTCCAATCACCAAAACCATGGTATTTTCCTGAGCCCGCCTTCATATCATTAAACTCCGTGTTAATTCTATGCCCGATATGTATGTGCACCCTCCATCCATCCTTTGAATTTTCCACATTATAAATTGATATTCATGCCCATGATTTGACGTGATGCCATAAATTAAATATTGGATTAAATATTAATATAAATATTAAAATATTAAAATATTTATATTAATAATAATAAACGCTTTTTCCAAATTTTTAAAGACGTTGGGCATATGAGGCTTAACACATGACTTTGTGGATAAGATAAGGGTGCTTAATAAAAGGAATATTTTTTATTTTCAACGAGAATATGAAAATAAGGGTAAATATGAATGACGTGATGGAACTAAGGGATTTAAATAACATTAAGGCTAGGTATATGTCTGGGATATTTGCCGAATTTTTGACTTACGGAGGACATGAATATTTTGGATGATCAGTTGAGTGAAGGATTTAGGTGATGGGATCTTGATGGAGCTGGTGAAAAAGTTTTAAAGTCTAAGTGGAAAGATAACACAAGGACAAGATGCTTTAGGAAAAATTAATGCAAATTAGCAGGTGATAACATAGGCTCCAACTAGGGATGTTATCCTCCCTGTGAGGTAGCAAAGAAATCGTAGACCCCGTGCCTGATCCATTGGGATTGTCCCAAAACATTTGTGTGTACCCTGCTCCGACCTGTCAGTAGTGTCTGCTGAAAACCAAACTCTGCACACTGCTCTCAACTGGATACTGAACACAAAATACACCACTAAAATCTGACTATACACAATACTGGAAATCCAAACTGAAAAATGCTTGACCAACAAGCTTATTCACACACTCCTACCTACCCTAACTGCTGAAATGAACTGCCAATCAAGTGAAATAAAAATGCCAATGCAACCATGCAAGCATTTTATCCACTGTTTGTTTACTTTGCACAAGTTTGCTCCAAATCCTGCTTACTGATAATTCATTCAAAAATTCATCCATAAATCCAAATCTCAAAAAATTAAAAACATTTGGACTGTTTACTGCCTCCAATAAAACTGCAAATGGATCTTCTAAAATATGCACAAAACAACAATCATGGTTCACCCCTTCCACTACATTCTTGTTTTCATGTGTTTTAATATGTTGATTGCCATCAAGAGGCTGAAAAATCTATTGAGGCTGCTGTAAATAACAATATTTTGAATCATAAGATAGTACTGGCTGAAATGAACCCCCTGATGGAAAAAAATCCATGCTAAACACTGATGTTGATTTACCATCATCTTTATTTCCAAGTTGGTAGTTGAGCACAGGCTGCAAATCTGAAATGAGATAACCTTCCATGTAATCAACAACATGATCATTAAATGTATGAGAAGGTTGTTGGTCTTCCTCACTAATTACAATTTGATCATGTAAAACAGTGACACATGCAATCAGACTTCCCTGCTTCCTCTGCTATCTCATGATTTTCTTTCAACAATTCAAAGGAATAAAAACATAATGGAAGATAGATTTCATTTGCAATTCCACTGCTTTTTTCATGTTTAACATCATGCCTAGAGGATTTTTGATTTGAAACATTATAGACATTTTGTTTCAACAATTCGAAAGAGGAAAAAGACAATGGAAAGGTTCTTTCACCTAATTCAAAACCTTCTTCCTTTTCTTCATTGTTGTCATAGGCACATTTTTCAATTTCTTTGGATTGCTGAACACACTCATTTTCAGATTCATCTTCAACCAATGGCTGCAATTTTGTACTGACAAGGTCTTCTACATAACAAGTAACAATGTTAAGCCCTAATATTGTCTCATTACCCCTTAATTGGGGAATATTATATTAGTAATGTTATTTTATTTATGTCAGCTTTAGGCCATTAGTTGTAATTATACCTCCTCGTCTCCTATATATACCAAGGAGACATTTTCATTTTGAATCATCTTGTACTTGAACATTTAAGTGGGGTAAAAGGAGGTTTCCCCCTCGAAGAGGCTTATTATCTGAAATTATCTTTTTTTCAAGGCATTGGGTACTTTTTCTGAGGTTTTTCTATGCTGTATTGAAATTTGGTTCATAACATATGGTATCAGAGCTCAAGGTCTCAGGGTTTCGCTGCTACATCTGAGACACCTTGGAATTTTCACTAGAACTTTTTTTCTACAATGTTTCATAAGGAACGGATTGGAGGATATTTAGTATATAAATCAAGGTACGTTGGGTTCAAAATTCATCTCCTGAGGCCTTATAATTTCAGGGATACAACCTGTACAAGATAGGGTTCTGGAATCATCCTGAACTGAGTCATTGCGGAAGTTTTACTATAAAACATTTTCTGTAACGTTTCAGGCCTTGAAATCTAGAGGCTATTTACAAAAATTAGTAAGGTATCTATGGTAAAATTTTTAGCTTCTGGGTCATCTTAAATTTGTAGATACACCCTGTGTAATATAGGGTATCTGACTAGTCCTATTGACTAGTCTCAAGAAGGTGTTCCAGGTAAAACAATAATAACTTCTTCCTAGTGTATCCAAATTGAGTGGGACTAGTTTCATTGGATCGTGGATATTCTGTAGTATTTCTGGTGCGAGTTTCAAAATTTTATATCAATTATTTTGTGCAGAGCATGCTATACAAGTGAGATCTTCTGGAAAGGCCAAAAATTGACAAGTTGTGGGGAAGTTACCGTAAATTCCACTTGGAACATCCAATTTTGATCATACCTATGGCATTGCAGAGAAGAAATACTAGAGAACTACATAAAATAAAGTTTCATACCCAGAAGGGCCGAAACTTGGGAGATACAACAGAAGAAATATTTTCTAGAAGAACCACCTCAAAATCAAGGTTCAAAATGGATACTTGGCCAACTATACACCAAATAAGCCTCCAGAAAATCCTACTTGGACTCTTGATGAAGGTGAAGAAATGAATAGGGACATAAATGAACTAAAAACTAAGATGGATTCAATGGAATCTATGTTGGATACTAAGATGGATGGTTTGAAAGGGGAGATCATGGAAGTATTGAAAAAATCTGTAACAGAGAAGACACCTGAAAGTGAAAATGCATCCCATGAAATTCATGATGAGGACACAAGGAAGGTGAATCGAGAATGGAGAAACTCCAACTTTGGTTTGAAGACCAACCACGTTCCTAAGATTGATATGAGGAAGTTTTATGGAAAGGACCCAATCACATGGATACTTCAGATGGAGCAATTCTTTGATCTCCATAATGTGCCACATACACAAAAGGTATGAATTGCTTCTTTATATTTAGAACCTAATAAATTTGTATGGTTTCGATGGCTTTGTTCTCACAAATCACTCGTCACTTGGACAATTTTCACGGAAGAAATGATAGCACACTATGAGGATACAAAGATCAATACCTTATTTAGCCAATTGATAAATCTCAAGCAGAAGGGTTCAGTTACCGAGGGGTAAAATCATGAAGATGGGTAACACTTTTGCTTGTTTTCTGACAAAAAAAACTGTATTTTCACAAGTTCTTCAACTTCCGGCATACCAAAATATTTTTTTTATTTAGAATTTCACTTTACAGTAAAAACAAAACTTGTGAATAATTTTTTTATATTTCTAATGATTATTTTTCGATTTTTTTATTATCAAGATTTGATATGTCAATTTGACAATTGTTTAACAGTATGTTCCTTAAACATGAAAGGAATGATAATGAGTTATTTTTTTCCAAAACAATGTATCTATTATTAAACTTATGTTATTAAGAAATGAAATATGTTGCAACAATCTACAGAGACTCTATTTTATTATGACTATAATTTTGAATCTAACAGATGAATATTATAATTTCTAGAATTTTTTTAAGTTGACCAAGATGAAAACGTTGCTGATTTTGAACATGTGTTTTTCTACACCTTGTATATATCTTAATTTTTACTTAAAAGTAAAATCTAAAAATACCCTTTTGAAAAGAACAGTTTAAAAATTATGAATATAAATTTTCCATAATTTTCCATTGTGTATTTTTAGAGATATGGATTTTTCATTTCACCGAATTATAATCTCACCTAAAAATATTATGCAGTGATTTTTTTATAAAATTAAACAAAATTAGATAAAAACAATGAAAATGAAAACAAATTATACCCAATGAAAGAAGATTCAATTTTAAAAATGTTGGTATCAATTCTCAAACTAAATTCTGAGTATTTGTAGGAGTCCGCTACCTCCAAAGATTAAGTAAGATGGAGAGAATTTGCAGTTCCCTGCAAACAGTCTCATTTTCAAGTTTTTGGCCGAAATATTCTTTCGGCCGAAACCTAGTTTTTAACAGAATCTGTTAAAAATAAATGTTTCGGCCAAAAATTATTTCGGCCGAAATATGCTTACCACGGGAAAATAATTCATCCAAAAAACATTGTACATGAATTTCAAGGGCACCGTTAAATTTAACGTGAAAATTTTAGACCGAAAAATATTTCGGCCGAAAGAAACATTTGTTCGGCCGAAAAATTGCCGCTAGAAATTTTGGAGACCCGATTGTCACGAAAGTGTTACCCAGATTCATGATTTTACCCCGAGCACATTGAGAACTTCCAAAGATTGAATATAAAGGTAACCAATATTCCATATGAGCACTTGATTGATGTATTCATAGGAACTTTAAAGGATAACATTCAACATGAGGTTCACCTTTGGGAACCCAAATCATTGGAGAAT
>ML789869.1:94912-127855 GCA_009831015.1 Picea engelmannii | reverse complement strand
AGATAGTGAACAAATGTCTGGAAGGCTACCTTCATTGCTTTGTCTCTGATAAAAAAACACAATGGTTCAAATGGTTACCCTTGGTAGAATGGTGGTATAACACTTCCTTTCATACTGCAACAAAAATGACACCATTTATGGCATTTTATGGATACCACCCTCCTTCCATCACTTCTTCTCTAAAAGAAAAATCCCAGGTTCAAGCAGTGGAAGATCACATCGAGAATCAACAACAAGTCCTCCAAATCTTAAAGGACAACTTGACCATGGCACAAAATCACATGAAACAACAAGCAGATCAACATCGTAGTGAAATAAGTTTTGAAGTAGGTGATTGGGTATTTTTAAGACTACAACCATACAAACATATGTCTCTCAAGCAAGACAAGAAGGATAATAAATTATCACCAAAGTACTATGGCCCTTATAAGGTGTTGCAAAATATTGTTACTATGGCATACAAATTGGAGCTACCTGCATCTTCACGAGTACACCCAGTTTTCCATGTTTTATGCTTAAAGAAGGTTATAGGAGACAAGATCCCAGTTCAAACTATATTGCCAGAACTTGAAGAGGAAGGAAAAATCATATTGGATCCTGAAGCCATCACTAACACAAGAATTCGCTAGCTGAGAAATAAATCCATTTCAGAGTATCTAATTAAATGGAGGAAACTATCGGCTGAAGATTCCACTTGGGATGATGAGTCTTTTATATAGAAGCATCCAGAGTTACTCAAGCGTTGCAGACAACACTTGTTTCAAGGGGAGGGGCATGTTAAGCTCTAATATTGGCTCATTACCCATTAATCGGGGCATATTATATTAGTAATGTTATTTTATTTATGTCATCTTTAGGCCATTAGTTGTAATTATACCTCCTAGTCTCCTATATATACCAAGGAGACATTTTCATTTTGAATCATCTTTTACTTGAACATTTAAGTGGGGTAAAAGGAGGTTGCCCCCTCAAAGAGGCTTATTATTTGAAATTATCTCTTTTTCAAGGCATTGAGTATTTTTTCTGAGGTTTTTCTATGCTATATTGATATTTGGTTCATAACAAACGGGGTCATCAAAAACATGAGAAGATTGCTGCAATTTCTTATCAATTTGTTCCAGTGAATTAGTGTGATTTGACATCAACACACATTCCTTTGCTTCAATGATGATTTTAGAATTTTCTTTCAAAAATTTAAATGAAGAAAAACATAAAGGTAAAGAATTTCCTTCAGCTGATTCAATACTTTCTTCTTTGCAACTGTGATATGTAGGCTAATTTCTCTCATTACACTACTGAAAATGAACATTTTCTGATAGAGAACATACAAATAGTTTTTCTAGGAAGTCAACATCATAATCATCATCATATTCAACATATATAGGAAAATAAACAACATATGCAATGTCATCTAACAAGAAAAAACTTGGAACATCAACCCATTCTTCAACAAACTGATTTGCAAACTCATATTCTTGACTGTCTACAAATGAATACATAAAACAATCGCCCCCCTGCTTATCATGGAATGAAGATAAATGGACACCTCCTCTTTCAACAAGTGGAATACAATTTTTTGCAAAATCATTGGCATTAAAAACTTCAAGAGGGCATATGATATTATTAACTCTCTGCTCAATATTCAAATTAACTATTTTTTGTTCATAGTCATTGTCATGTTCTTTAGAATATAACTCCTCATTTTGAATCTGTTTACATGCTTGGATATTGTGTTGAATTTCCTAAGAATCATTGAACATTTGCTGTAAGGACTTAGGTATCCTTTTCATCAAGAGAAAAGACAAATCTGGATGAAGAGTTGTTGTATAATGGAGCATGGCAGCAACTTCAGTGGGTTGAATTTCTTTGGGAAAATTGTAATAAACACTGGAAAACCTTCTACTGAATGTAGAAATAGTTTCCTTTCTCTTCCTTTTCAAGGCATATAACTCTGTAAGTTGTAGATCCACGTATTTCTTCTTTCCCCAAAACTTTAAAAAGACATTCTTCAATTCCTCCCATGAGCTAATTGTCTCTGACTGCAAATGTTTAAACCAGTCTTTGTTGTCCCCTTTCAAGGATTGAGAGAATGCCCTCATACAAACATCATCATGGTCAATCTCAAACAAATCTATAAAATTATCAAACCCTTGGATGTGTTTTTCAACTGAGATGGCATCAAGTTCCCCATCAAACACAGGTAGGTACTTATAGTACTTTGGAAGAAAATAATGAAGGATGTGAGGTAATTTTAAGGGTTTGTATCTATGCTGAGTCTTGGGGGGTGTTGGATCAAGTGAATGAGGTGAAATATTAGCCTCGGTTTCATGAGGCTCATCAACTTGGTCATGGTTATCATATGGTTCAGGTGGGAGATTTTGATAGAAGTTAGTAATAAACTGATGAGATATTTGTATAATCTTAAGAGGAGGATATGCAATTTTAGGATTATCATGATCATCATTTGAATGCAACAGGTAAAGAAAGATTGGTTTGGCATGTTTAGGGAAGGACTAGAGGCAACTTATAACAAACAATAAAATGACTTGGAAAAATTCCAATTTTAAGTACTTGTTTTCTTCCATAATGTCTTTTCATGCCTTCTGTCAATGAGTCTTATCTTCCAGTGGATTCTCTGAATTACATTTGAAGCTTGAGTGGAGTCACCAATAATGTTCTGGAAGCTAGATTCTGCATTGAGAATGGAGTCGCCATTGTAAATTTAAATTTTTGGATTCTTCTACTAGTGGAATCACCTTCAAATTGATTTTTGATGTGTGGAGTCGCCAGAGTAGGAATACAACCAACATGTTCCTAAGTGTTTATTTCTCTCAGACCTTAGAAATCAACCATGTCGTTCTTTCCCAGGGAAAAATTTTCAATTTCGTCCCCAACAATGATGCCAAAATGTTAGCACTTTGTAAATTTTGTCCGGCTGATAGACAAATGAAAGAGGTAACTATTTCAACCTACTTTAGAGTTGGGCACTAGCCTGCTCAACCTAGAGAGGGATTTCCCATTTCACTTGATATTTATTTGATAAACGGTGGACATATTTGGTTTGTTTTGGGGGTTTTTATAAATTTGCTAGCTAGGAAGGGGAGAGACACTCAGAGCTATGGAGTCAAAATTCTAAAAGTGAATGAAAACAATGATTGGCCTGTAGAACTCTCCATAGGATAAAGGATAAATGAGGAAATGAATCTGAGTTGTAAATTGAGATTTGTAGAGTGTAAGAGGAAAGGGGAAAAACAAGTAATTGCATCAGAGCATTAATAAAATGAATTCTGAATTAGTTAGGAAGAAATACATAGAGTTTAAATTGCTTCAGCCGAGAGCATCACAAGATGAATTCTGGGCCTTTAAATCTCCAATTTAAACAGAAGAATATGCAAATGAAATAAAAGAACACAAGAATTACATACAATGAAGGAAGACAAAACTCATATCACCACCATTAGAATCTTTTCATAGAGACTTCAAAGCTTCTGCATATGTATTCAATTCAGCTCCAAAAAATTACAATGGTGTTCAGAACAAACAGAATTGTGCCCTTGCACTTCTGCCAAAACTTATTCATTTGGAACCTCTAACACTTATACAATTTGAGTTCCTTCAGTGTGCAACCGGTTACAATAACTGAAATGAAACGTTTCAGCTTCCAAAACTGGTTACAATGATTACAAATGACAGTTTTCAAAAAAAAATTCATGATCCCTACAGATTCCTCTGATGCTCCAACTCTTTTCTCTGCCACTTTCTCTTTGAAATGTCACTTATACTCCTTCAAATCTAATTACATTTATCCATATTCTCATTAAATATTTGGGAATAATTTATTTGAAATAAAAATAATTCTCAAATATTTTTCTTTCCTGTAGAATTAAATTTCCATAATTTAATTCATGCCCGTGGTTTTTAAAACCATTTCCATAATTTAATTCATGCCCGTGGTTTTTAAAACCATTTATTTTCTTTCTTCCCGTAGTTTTGAAAACCATGTATTGTTTTCCCAATTCACCATTTCATTGTAAAAAACATTTAATGTTACCATTTTTTTTTCTAATTTACGATTTCACTGTGAAAAACATTTACTGTATCATGTTTTTTCCAATTTACCATCTTTAGTAAAATACCTTTTATCTTCTTCTTTTACTTCTGTAAAAACTTTGGATAATGAATTGGCCAAGTCTTCCTTTCATGTGCATATTCCCATTTAATTTATAATATCTTTAATTTGTAAAATTTAAATTTTAGCTCTGTAAAACAATTTCACCATGAGGAAGAATTTCTTTTATTGGAAATTCCATAATTTTTATTCAAATGAACTCTTGGAAAAATGCCGCACATACAACATATGATAAATATTTTCATTTATTATATTGGGTTGGATAAAATTGGTTTGGATTTTACCCACTGTTTCCCCCGATATTCACCACATAAAAACACGTATCCAATCACCAAAACCATGGTATTTTCCCCGGCCCGCCTTCATATCATTAACCTTCACGTTAATTCTATGCCTGATATGTATGTGTGCCCTCCATCCATCCTTTGAATTTTACACATTATAAATTGAGATTCATGCCCATGATTTGATGTGATGCCATAAATTAAATATTGGATAAAATATTAATATAAATATTTTAATATTAAAATATTTATATTAATCATAATAAATGCTTTTTCCAAATTTTTAAAGACTTTGGGCATATGAGGCTTAACACATGACTTTGTGGATAGAATAAGGATGCTTAATAAAATAAATACTTTTTATTTTCAACGAGAATATGTAAATAAGGGTAAAAATGAATGAAGTGATGGAACTAAGGGATTTAAATAAGGATTAAGGCTAGGTATATGTTTGGGATATTTGCCGAATTTTTGACTTATGGAGGACATGACTATTTTGGATGATCAGTTGAGTGAAATATTTAGGTGATGGCAGCTTGACGGAGTTGGTGAAAAAGTTTTAAAATTTAAGTGGAAAGATAACGCAAGGACAAGATGCTTTAGGAAAAATTAATGCAAATTAGAAGGTGATAACAACTCCAACAAGTGGTTTCCCGATAGACAGAATGATATCATAGGGGCCCCACTAGCTAAAAAACGGTGCTATTAATCAAATGCAACTGATGGTTCATGCATCTGAGTCCCGGTTTGAGTTTTATCGCAAGTTGCAACTCGCCTCCACAAGCCATTTAGGCACATGTGGTCAATTTGGTCCATGAGAATAAAATCCAAACCGAGTATCATAATGGACTTACGTAATCTCCCACAAGTTTGTTTGGCTAAGGTCCACACAACTACACTAGCCAAAAAGACCCTACACATTGTTCTTGAAAATTGAACTCCTCTTTAGAAATTGTACTATGCCTCATTGACCAAAACCCTAGTGTTGGAGATACTCCAACAAATGGTTTTCTGGTCCACAAACTGGTAGCATAGGATCCCAAATAGCTGAAACTCTGTGCTTCACATCCAATGCAACTAAGGGTTCATGCATCCAAGTCCTGATTTGAGTTTTATTGATAGTTTCAACTCACCTCCTGAAACCATTCAAGGACATGCGACCAATTTCCTTTGGGGGCATAAAATCCAAACTGAGCAGCATAATGGATTTTCACAAGCTCCCACAAGTCTATTTTTCCAAGGCCCATGTGACTACACTAGCCAAAAGTGCCCAATAGAGTGTTCTTGAAAATTGACTGCATCTTCATAAATTGCACTGTGCCTCATTGACCAAAACCCTAGTTTCAGAGATACTCCAACAAATGGTTTTCTGGTCGACATAATGATAGTGTAGGGGCCCCACTAGCTGCAAATTGGTACTCTTAACCCAATGTTACCCATGATTTTGGTCATCTTGGTGGTGTATTGATGATGGTGTACTCAGGCTCCCAATAAGAACTTTCTCCTGAGAAAAGTGACATTCATCTCTTTCCAGAAAACATATTTTTGAAGAGAGTTCGCAGGCTGCTTATAGCCTAGGGTGCGAGAATGACCCATTCTCACAGGCTACCTTCAGCTAGGGTGCGAATTTCTCGCACTGTGCTATATATCTAGGGTGCGGACTTGTTCTCAAGCTTGGAAAAAGGAAGAAGTCTCGAGGGTTCTAGAAGGGAATCTTCTAGAGAATGGGTTGGCATTCGAATGGTTATCATTTTACTGGTTTCCCTGATTTGGTGGGATCATTCTCATCCATGTAACCATCTCATCCTCTCCTATATATTGATAGGATTTTCATGGAAAAGGTTAAGAAATATTAATTGGAGAATTCGTGAAGAAATTGTGTGAAGAACCCAGCTTGAACAGGAGCTTGGAGACTCTAGCAAGTCTATCAAGAGGAATTGGATCTTCTTCATGCAAGGATCGAGAAAGTGTGTGTGTTGGAACCAAGAGTCACTGAAAGGAAGCTTGTGACATCAAGGCGATCATGTTGTATCTTCTACTTTTGATTAATATGATACAGCGACATGTCCTTTTCCCATAAAGGCATTCTTACTTTATTGTGTAATTCCTTGATCATACACATAAGTTGACGATTGAATATATTTTTCTATCTTCACTTTGGTTGGTTTGTGTTGTCTTGGTCTTGACTTCACGAGAGAACCAGAGAGAATCGGGAGCAACATAGACCCTAGGAAGCGATACAAAGGTATGTCACTTGTTCCTCCTTACTATATATTTCAATGGTCGTAACTTAGGGAAAGAGTCATGTCCTATCCTATTTTGTTCTAGATTCAGGTGGATCTAGGGAGATCTGTTAGTGTCCGCACCTACCGATTAGTCCGATAAAAAAATTGGTGACTTCATTGAGGATGAAACCCATGTTTTTTGTGGTTTTTGGTGTTTTTCCTTGGCCATTTTCTCTTGCCTTACCTTTCTCCATTTCTATCAATCTCTGAGTCTTCAGGATACCCTGATAGACCCTCTGGGTCTGGAAGTCCCTTCATTTTTTTTGTCTTTTTCCAAAAATTTGTCTAGTTTCAGGCATTTTCGCACTGAACCCCACAGTGGCATGTGAGAATCCCTTGAGTTCACAATCTGATTTTAAGTCCAGTGCGAGGTTCCCGCACTCTGCTCAAAGCTAGCCTGCGAGAATGACCCATTCTCGCATTGTGCAACACTGATAGCCTGTGAACCCTCTTTTAAAATTTTTGGATTTAATTTTTTCGCATGTTCAGCTGCCCAGATTAGTATAGGTGTCTGAAAAGAACTTGTTGGACCATTGGTTGATGTTTTCTTGTCTTCGGATTTTGTGCACGATCAGTCTTCAAAAATCAAAGGCTCTTCTTGTCCATCTTTTTCCAACTCTCATCTTTTGACTTTTCTTGGCAAGGATATACTCTCTAATCCTGGAATCAGAGTGCTTGTTTGGTTACGAGCCGGTGATCAGTTTGAAAGTTGGGATTCTTTGTCTTTCTCATTTGCTCATTATTTGGAAGATTATTGTTCTCATGTAATTGAAAAGACTAGTTTTGTCTGCTTGTCATTTTTGTTTCCATTGAAAGATTGGTTTGGGTTCTTATTTATTACTTGTTCATTAGTTATTGGTTTTCTTCACTTTCACCATCATAGTGTAGATCCTTTTTGAAAAGTAAAAAAAAAAACATTTTTTCTTTCAAAAACATTTTCGTTTTTTGAAAATCAATTGTTGAAATCATTGAAAAAGAACCAATAGAGAATTGTCATTATTGCGTGATTTGTTGAGATTGCATTTTAAAGAAATTTGTGTATCGTAGTTCAAGATTGTTCCGGAACACTTCTCTTTCCCTCCCGTACATAGGATTCATCGAACGAAGATTGATATTTTTCATTCCTATCTATGCATTGTTGGGTCAGAATCTTACACAACATCAGTTTCATCTCCATTTCCTTTGAGTAACAACAACCCTTAATAACATTGCGCAATTTTAAAATTTAACTAGTAACTCTTTTCTAGGGCTCTATTCACCAACATTTAGCTAGGCTAGTACTTTGGAATAGGCAGAGAGATACACTCTCCAAAGCACAAAACACACAATAGAATCTTGTGTTAAGGAGTGTCAAATTCCATTTACAACATTTTGTCCTGGGAAGCCCTTCTCACAAAAGGGTCAAACCCGAGGTTGCATTGATATTGACAGAGTTACTCACCCTGCTTTGTTGATATCGGTGTAGATATTTCACTTATTATGGGCGTCACTTGGAGGCATACCCACAATGATGAGTGTAAGCCTCTCGAGTTGATTTCGGGCTAGATACCCTACCCTTGCGTGTGGATCGGACTATCGACTGTCCCCCCAGGATTTATTGTTGTCGGTGGTAACCTTAGTGGCCTATCTTCTTAGGGTCTTACACAAGGTGAATGTGAAGGGGCAAGTCTTCACGGTACCTAGAATCGACGTTGGCCAAACTCACTCGGACTCCTTGGAGGGTATACCCACGATTATGTGTGGGAGCTTGCACCAAGGTGTAAGTCCGTTAAGCAGGTCGTCAACGTAAATTTTCCACCTTAGCCCAGCCCCTTTTCGTCTCGTTTTTGTGACGTTGGATTTCATCACCAACTAGTGACTTCGAAATTAGAAGGTCTTGTTTTCTTGGTATTGTTTCCTAGATTTTGTTTACTAGTGCATGTTGTTTGTTTGCCCAAGTTGACCTCAAGATTCTCTTTGCCAATTTTTTAATTCATTCACAATAGATCCTCCACATCGTTCACGTAGAATGCAGGGTTTATCTCTAGAGCATATGGAAGGTTCTCAACCCCTGCCTACAAGCTCACCTGAGGGCTCTCCTCAACAGAGTGAAGTCCAAGATGTCACCACTCCACAAGTGGAAAGAACTGACTCTCTAGAACATTTCCGAATTACCAATACTTGAGAGGACTTTCGACTTCACCTCGATTTTGAGAGACGTATTATGCGAGTGAATTCTTCCAGAGATTTAGTTGTTGTGTCTTCTAGATCACCGACTAGACCCTTTCTAGGAATTGAGGGCCAAGATCCATTTTGGTCTACTGGCATTTTTAAACGGGACCTTTTTGGTGCAGGATTAGGCATTGAAATCACTGTCTCACCTACATTCCCTAAAACCTATAACCCAAACACAGTACCTTTTACTACTTCTTATTACTTTTCTGGTACAAACGCTCCGCGTTCTGAACACATCTTGACCATCCCTATAGAAATGGTCCATTACACAAATACTATGAGTATTCACACCAGGATTATGGTGACTAGTCAAGCCCCCATTGGCACACCGCTCTCACCCAGTGTCACCCCGACACTTCCACCCGGATACCGTGCATTGAATGCTTCTATTTCCACTCCTGTGCAAACCCCATATAGAACTCCTGATGGTCCCTCTTCTTCTAGGCACTCTCCTCCCAGATTTATTTCAATGCTTCCTCAACCCCCTTTTGGAGGACCTTTCTCATCCTCTACTAGTAGCATTAATCCTAGTGGCACTATTCTGTCATTCACACCAAATTACCAGATTCCTGTTGGTGGAAAAAAACACCAAGGAGGTTTGACTCAACCCCCCCTTGTCGGGAAAATTCCTATTGGAACGCAAATCCTAATTGGAACACTACCCCCAATTGGAACACTGCCCCTAATTGGAACACAACCCCCGATTGGAGGACAACCCCCACTGACCCCACCCTATGGAAAAAACATACCTCCATCCTTGACCCAATATTGGAATCATCTGATACAACATAATCCTCAATTGACTAGGGGGCAACAGCTTCCAACTGCATCCTTTATACCCCCTAGCATAGGCCAACCATATCTAGGTACGTTGAATCCTATTTGGGGCTCGAATGCTCAAAATCATGTCCCTATTCAAGGATACAATCCCATGAGTTACTTTCCTCTACAACAACCACCAAATCTGCCTGGTTCTTTACATTATATGCAGACTGCTTATGGTCCCACTAGTTTGCCGATGGGGCTCCCTCCCCAAAGCCACCAGTACCCACATGTGAATCGACAGTTACCCTTCTTGGCCACTTTGGATCTCCCTAATCTGTCAAAGATTTTAAATGATCCAATTCGTCACTCTCCCCAATAGCCCACTATACCAGCCAAGCTACCATTCGACATCCCTAAATTCGATGGAAAAGCGGGAGAGGACCTGAACAATCACGTCATGAATTTTCACCTCTGGTGCTCATCCAACTCTTTGATAGATGACTCTATTCGTTTACGTCTTTTTCAAAGGACTCTCATGGGTTCTACTGCGAAGTGGTATATAGAGTTACCACGAGGTTTTTTCACCGACTTCAACACCCTAGCTATGGTCTTCCTCACCCACTACCAGTTACTAATCCGTTACGAAATGGGGACCGAGATTTTGAGTTCTTTTAAACAATCTAAAGCCACTCATATATCCGATCACATTCATGAATGGAGAAGGAGACGACGTCTCATCAAACTCGAACTTCTCGATCAATTGTTAGTAGAGTGGTTCAAAAAATCATTTTTGAACGATATCGCACGTGACATCGCCATGGGTGGAGTTGTCACAGAAGAACAGGCCATAAGTCGTGCTCAATATCTTGACCTCGTTTACTCACAAATGGGTACTCTTTATGACTTTCTCCCTAACTCACCTCGTCCTTCCACTTTCGCCACTTCAACTACTCCAGCTGCCTCTCACGCAGCCGACGGTGTGATTGGCACTTTCCATGCCCAACCACATTCCGCCTCAAGCACCAACCCCAAAACTTCTTCTTCTAATGTTCAAAATGCTCCATCTCCTACCCCTCCCACCAGCAAGACTTCTGAGGTAAATGTAGTTCAATCTACCCCAGCTGGTAAAAACAAATCCAGAAAAGGAAAGGGTAAGAATAAGGAGGACAAAAATACTTTGCAAGCATAGAAAACCAAAACTCCGCCTGTTGATGACAGGGATAAGCGCAAACCTCGATACCCTTGTCTAATCTATGGTGATGATAACTACACGAAGGATTGTCCACGACGTGTCGAGGTCACTAAGTTCCTTCAAGGTGCCCAAAAACCACCTGCTCCGACAATTTTTTCCCAACCCTTCCCCTCTCAACAACATGCCCAATTGGTCATTCATGACCAACCTTACCCTTCTACTACGTCCTATGTATTGATGTGCATTGGCAATTCAAAGAAGAATGACATTGCACTCACCACTCGAGCTAAAGATTATTCTCCCTCTAAAGAGAAGGTTGATGATCCACCTCCTTCATTGGTACAACCCTCTCCCGTGACTCCACCTACCAACGATCCTCTTCATCTCAAACGACCGAGCCGTGACACAGTTCTTCAACCCCCTCCAAAGGGTGTCACTCGAAAATCAAATTTCAATCCTCATGCTCGTGCTACCCATAACTGCAACATTGTTGAAGATCTGGCCCAAGCACCTTCTGCGATGTCAGCCCTCGAAGTCCTTCAAAGTTGTCCCACACAACAAAAGGCACTATTGAAATCTATCGGTGGAATCAACCCAACGGACACAAATTTAATAATTTTTGACTTGGAAGATCACATTCCAAGGTTACCCCCTCAACTCGCGTTCTAGATCGAAGTGATTATCTTTGACAAAAACATTTGTCAAATCGTTATCGATGAGGGTGCCTCGACGTGTGTCATGTCCCTTACCTATTGGAAAGCCATTGGCTCTCCCTCTTTGACTGAATCCCAGAACACTCTCAAAGCCTTCAATGGCTCCGACTTTAAGCCCTACAGTGTCCTTCCTTCATTGCCAATCACACTAGAAGGAAAAATGGTCCAAGTCAAAGTGGAAGTCTTTGATGCTCCTCTTGATTACAATCTTTTGCTTGGCCATAGCTGGATCAATTCCATGCGTGCAGTTGTGTCGACTCTTTTTTGTGTAGTACGTTTCCCACATCAAGGAAAGGTAGTCACCGTCGACCAATTAGCCTTCTTTAACTCAGATACCCATACTGGAAACGTACTGTTCATTGCTAAAACCCCGCCGGGTTACGAGAACGTCAGTGTAGGCCTTCTCAAAGACTCTTCGTTAATGGGTACTTTCCCCATACCACCGCCCGATGTTCCACGCTCGTCCGTTGCTTCAATCAACATGATCTCCACCTCGATTCATGGAAATCCTGCATCTTACGACCCATGGATGGTACCTAACCCTAGAGACCATCTTCGTTATGGCGATGAAATTCCATTAAGTCCAGTCGAATCCACCTATCAGGCCATTCAATCGACAAACCCTCCTACCCCCTCTCTTGGTGAGTTATATCCATATCCTTTCCATGTCATTTTTCCTACAGCCGAGATGATCATGTCTGTCATGGAAGACACCCCTTGGAACAATGGACATCACCGTTCCATCCTCTTTCTGGAGAAACATACCATTGAGAACTACCAATGGATCTTGACCCCGTCAACCGTTGTCGTCATTTCAACCATTCCCAAGTCCACAAACGATGTGTTTTCCGAAGGGAACTTGAGCAATATCTCACCCACTATTCCCCTCGACATATCCATCAAACTTGGAATTGTCAAAAATGTGCATATTGGAGCTTCGCGTTCCCCTGACAAAATCATCACCTACACGTCACTTTTCAAAGAGTTTCATGATGTCTTCACTTGGAGCTATGAATAAATGTTGGGCATGGACCCTGACATTGTGATACATGAGATCAAGACATACCCCGATGCTAAACCCATCCGACAACGCCTTCATCCAGTTCACCCACGTAAAGCGGCTGCTATCAAGCTTGAAGTCTAGAAACTTATCAAAGCTGGATTTATTTATCCAATGGCCCTCACTAACTGGGTTTCCAATCTTGTCCCGATTGACAAGAAACAAGGCACAATCCGCGTATGCGTTGATTATAGGGATATCAACAAAGCTTGTCCTAAGGAAAACTTTCCTACCCCCTTCGTTGATCAAATTGTCGACGATTGCATCGGAAGTGAAATATTCTCTCTGATGGATGGTTTCTCGGGATATAATCAAATCAATATTGTTCCCGAGGATCAACATAAGACAACTTTTATTTGTCCTTGGGGCATTTTCGCCTATTGAAAACTCCCTTTCGGTCTCAAGAATGTTGGCGCCACTTTTCAACGTGCTATGTCTTATGCCTTCCATGATATCAAGCACATCGTGCAACCATATCTGGATGACTTACCCGCTCATTCTATGCACCGAGTCGATCATCCAATCCACCTCCGAGCCATTTTTGTCCGCTGTCGGTTTTACCATATACGCTTGAATCCTCACAAGTGTGTTTTCTGTGTGGAATCCAGCCGACTTCTAGGATTTATTGTTTCGCGTCAAGGGATCAGGATAGATCCTTTAAAGGTAGAGGTGATCCTTAATCTCCCTCCTCCTTCTACACTTCGCCAATTACAAATTTTGCAAGGGAAAGAAAACTTTCTTCGTCGTTTCATCCCAAACTACATCGAGATAACTCGTGGATTTACACGAATCCTAAAAAAGGGGTCTGAGTTCGTATGGGATACCATCGCAAACAAAGCCTTTGAAGCTTTGAAACTATCCCTAACAGGCGCTCCACTTCTCTTTCCCTCCGATTACAGTCGCGATTATTTCCTCTACCTTGCAGCCTCAGATTACACCATTGGTATGGTTCTCCTCCAAGAGGATGATTCTCATGACGAACATGTTATCTACTAATTGAGTCGAAGTCTAACACCTACCGAAACCAAGTATTTACATGTCGAAAAATTGGCCTTGGAAGCCATCCAAGCAGTTCAATGCTTCCGACACTATATCCTCTCTCACAAGAATACAATGATTTCTAACTGCAACCCTATGCAACACATTCTCACACATCAATTGCTAGGGGGAAAATAATCCAAATGGATCGTGATACTCCAGGAGTTTGACTTGGAATTCGAACGAGCCAATTCCAAGAAATCCTTAGTGTTTTCCAAGATGATATGCGACTTTCCCTCCTCTGAAACAGAAAACGTAGTAGCCGATTCATTACCTGATGAATCCCTTTTCCTCATTAGTTCTGACAATATTTGGTATGGCGATATCATCATATATCTCCAAACCCAAACTTTTCAGCCTAATTTTTCTAGTATTGATCGACGTCGAATACGCTACCAAGCCTGTCAATACATTATCCTCGGGGATACTCTTTATCGTCATGGGATTGACTCAGTTTTTCGACGTTGCCTCACGTTCGACGAAGCCGAGAAAGCCTTAAATGATTGCCATTCTAGAGCCTCTAGTGGTCATATGTCTGAGTATGCTATTTCCCAGAAGATCTTATGAGCAGGGTATTTTTGGCCTTCTTTATTTAACGACTGCATAATCGCCATCCAAAAATGCCATGCTTGCTAGACCTATAATCATAAGATACGGTCACATCCTGCTCCTCTTCACCCTATGGTCTCTGTTGGTCCCTTCACGAAATGGGGCATCGATTTCATGACATGTCACCCCCACTCGGCCGGGGGGCATGGATACATTATTGTAGCCGTAGATTACTTTACGAAATGGGTCGAGGCGATGCCGACATTTGACAACACTGGAAAGACCGCAACATTATTCATTTTTAATCACATCATAACTCGTTTTGGTGTTCCTCAGGCTATCGTCACTCATCACGGTAGCCACTTTAGAAACTTCATGATGTATGAACTCACTGAAAAGTTGGGTCTTCACCATGAAAACTCAATGCCCTATTATCCATAAGCCAATGGCCAAGTCGAAGCAATTAACAAAGTTCTCATAACCATGCTTTGACGAATGATAGGGATTCAAAAAACAAGTTGGCACACAATGTTGGTTTTGGCATTGTGGGCTTACTGGACATCCGTCAAGTCCACTACTGGGTTTACACCTTTTCGGTTAGTCTATGGTTTGGAAGCCATTCTCCCGATCGAATGCGAGATACCCTCTTTAAAACTAGCTATTGAACTCCTACCAAACACTTCTTCCGAGGAAGAACGTCTATTGTATCTTATGCGATTATATGAAACTTGATGCGATTCTACCCTAGTCATAGAAGCCCATAAAAAATGTGTCAAGGCCCAATACGTCAAACATGTCAAGCCTCGAGTTTTCTCTAAAGGAGATCTGGTTCTCCTCTACGAACAAGATCGAGATGTGCTAGGAGCTGGAAAATTTGAAGCCATGTGATGAGGTCCTTATATCGTTAGATGAGTTTTGGAAAAAGGGGCTTACGAGTTAGTAGATTACGATGGTATCCCTTTGAGTGAAACCAAAAATGGGTTGTACTTGAAGAAGTACTATGCATAAGATCACCTGTGCACGAGTACCTGTATTTTTATTGTATCATACTTCTTGTGTGTTACTGTAGTTTGATTTTGTCGTTATCTGGTCTCTGCCCTTATGTGACGTTGTGTTTGATTTCCAGATGTCGGAGTCTTCACTACCCTACATTGGATTTGCTGATGGTGCTAGCCATAGTACTCAGAACCTTGCTTCCGCTGCATGGGCAATTTACACCCCTACAAACGAACTTGTTTCTTTACGAGGTGTGTGCCTCGGCCGTGCGACCAACAATATTGCAGAGTATAACACCATTATCAAATTGTTGATTTATTTTATCTCGCTTGGTATCCATCACTTAGTTGTGTGACTTGATTTTCATCTCGTAGTACTATAGTTAAGTAATGTCTATACTATTCGAAGTCCTACTTTGTTACGGGTGTATTTGCGAATTCACCTCTTGGAACATTATTTTGATTATATTGAATATCAACATATTCCTAGACATCTAAATACATTAACTCATGCATTAGATAACTATGTATTAGACAAACATTTGGGTCATTTATAAATCAATCACATCAATTTTCACACAACACAAAATAAACCGGTAGAAGCAGTATGTATATATAACGATCAAAAAGTTTTTTACAAAAAGTTTTGTCCAAGGACGAAAATTTCAAAATCTGAAGCTCATAGCTTCTACAAAGTGACGTCATGGATGACGTTCACTGTAACACACGACTTCCTGGGAAACCCTACGAAGCAGTCGGCCGATGGACTCTAACACTCCTACTATATAAAGCTGATAACGTCGTGGAACCTCTCCAAGGGGCATGTCTGGAATGTCTGCTATCAAACCCTCCAAGTTTTGTTCCACCGCTTCATAATCTTTGACATTCTATCATGGCACTGGAGCCACCTCTCCTCGTCACTGAATAGGAGAAGTACCAGGTGGTCGATAAGGCCCCATGTCTGTGTTATCAAAAAAGAATATTGAAATTAGACCTTGGACGAACATAAAAAACATTTGCATATGATAAAATTCACAAAAACATTTAAAAAGAAAAAAATGTGTACTTCTTACCAATATTCCCCCACTGAGTGCCCTCAGGTAGGGCCAAGTCCGGATCTCCTCGAAAGTCCAACCCGACATAGGCATAATCATCGACCATCAACATCTGTGGTCGCAACCAGTCGAAGAAGGCATCATTGTATTTAATAATTGGTCCAGCTACGTGCCGAGCCATGAGCTGACACCACCTCAACATTCTTGGATCTGTTGGAGCTGATAAACCCCTCTCAACTTGCAGCCTCAACAAGGGAAACCTCTCAAGAAAGAAGGACACCAACAAAGAACCGTACCCGAATTGCTTCAGGTTGCCTTTCCTGCATTTAGTTAATTGCCTCTTCATGCTACGAAGGACTGCATCTGCCCAATTAAAAACCTAAGGCTCAGTACACTCTATGGCATACTAAAAGTAGCTCTGGAGAGCCATGTGAGGAGAAGCAATCCCATTGATATGAGAAATGGTGAACAAAATAGTGCGAAGGGTCAAATCCCTCACTCCCCAAATGGCTACCTTCCCTTTGCTCCTTTTCGCCTCTGCAACACAGTGCAAACGACAGTACTAACTCATGGGCATCCCACCACCTCTGCTACTAGTTAGGCTCATGTGGTACCCATGCTGTGACAGTCTTGTCAAGAAGTAAATATCCTTGATATCCAAGGACAATGTGTGGACCCCTACATGGAATACTTGCTGGTCTGGGTCCCACATATGCACAAGGTACTCCAATAACCTGACTTGGGCCCTCATACCCGGGATACGAAAGAATTTCAGGAGACCACAGTCTCACAAAGAGGCAATGGTGGCCAGATGATTCACAACAATAGAATCATCTTCTTCATGCCATTCTAGAACCATGGTGATAGACAAATACCTGCACAAGAAGCATAAGAAGAAGATCAACAACTCTATTCAACACTTGGTAACTTTTTCATTGAGCAAACTTCAAATTTTTTGTACACTTTGCGGTTCTTGCAGGTGCCCTTTAGGCATAGTCTGAGGTTCTCGTAGGTGCCTTTGGGGCCACCTGTGAGAATGAGGCATTCTCATAGGTCCCGTATGGCTAGCCTGCGAGAATGGCTGAGCGCAACTTTAACCCCCAAAACAAACTCAAAAACATGATTTTTACCAATGAAAATGCAAAATCAAACCATGAAAATATAGAGGACAAAGGGCTTACCTCACTATCGGAGACGGTTCGTCGAATAGATGCTCGTACCTCCTACAATCGAACGTTGAAATTCAAGGGCAAAAGAGGGGTTTTGGACTCAAATATTGGTAAAGTTAAAATGACTATGGTAAAAAGAACTTTTACCCCTTTATATTTACTTTTACCATTTGTTATTGGTTTTTATAATTATTTTATTTCTTAAAACCTAATGCCTAATACCCCTATGAGTGTAACTTTTGCAGACATGGCGACTTCGATGTTCGTACATGGGATACGACTATTTTTTCTCTTTTTCATCGCATGTTTTGATGGTTTTTTATGGTTTTTGTAGAAAACCTCGAGCTTGGTCTTTGTCCATTCTCACGCTCGAAAATACATGAGAACGCGGTCGAGCACACTTTTATCACTTTTTTAGGCTTAACAAGGTTATACGAAAAAGGAGCCCCCCTGGAGTCCTCTTTAAGCTCTTTTTCAGACTCTCTAAACATGAAAAGATTGCCGAGCGACCTTGCTATTTTCACGCTCATTAAAGTATTTGAAGAAAGCATCTGTTGGGTGATAATTTATTTCTTTTTCGGTCTCATCAGACTATTTTATGAAAAAGGAACTGAGAGAGTTCTCTTTCAAGTGTTTTTCCAGACTCTATAATCATGAAAAACCTTCGAGTTTTCTATCTTTGGACTCGTTAAACAAACATCGATAGACCCGTAATGGGACCAAACCACTCCTTCCTAGGGTTATTAAACATACTCCGAAGGACTCATCCGAAGGATGAGCTTACATCAACAAGCATATGTTATCCTCCTCAAGCTTGTGTAAAAATAAATAGGTACTCACCAGAAATGGTGGGGGGGAATTTGGGAAAGGGATGTGTTTTCATATTTATATTGATTCACAGTAAGTGTCGCTCTTGAACATGACACCCCCTATTCATTATTTGAAGCCGGTTTGAGATATCCATTTGTCTCTCATTCTATTTTCTACAAGGTCATACACTGCGTTATCTCTGAGTCAATGTTACCAAATCCTTGGTCGTGTCATTCATATGTTCAAGAGAAGTTCATATGAAACCTCTATTGGGTCGAGCATCTACAGTTGTCCATTCTCTCTGTGTTGGCCTTCCCTGTGTCCAGTCCAACTTACATCATGCTCTGTTTCACCTTCAAAATCTGTTACTCATTTCATGTCATTGATGGGGGATACATCAAGGCCCTCCTGTGACGAGTTTTGTTCCGTTGACTCTAGCTCATTATCTAAAAACAAGACTTAGAAATTATTTGGTACCTTGGAACTTGCATGCCTCAAAGGCAGGTTTCCTCACTTTCGACAGTGGGTTTACATCATTGACCCCTGATCGAAAGATTCCGTCGAATGTTCTAACTCAACTCATTCATTCACATCCGATGGATTGTACTAGTGTACCTTGGGAGTCATTGACATTAATGGTGATTTCCCTCGCACTTGTTAATGGTTTCATCAATGACCGGTAATCAAGTGGTTTCTACCATGTTCGACGTCAACACATGTAATCACATGGTTATATTCGTACTTTTGGGAAACGATATTGAAGACCCTGGATCTCATCTCTTTTGTCCAGGTTGCGATGGAATATGTATAATTTGTGACACATAGATCCACTTTGTATGTCTCGTGGCTATGTCGTCTCAATTTTAATTTTCTTGCATAGATCCACAGTGTATTCCTGGTGGCTATGCGATATTTTGATAGCATGGATCCACAGTGTATGATTGGTGGCCATGACCTATGCTTATAATGTCATCCGTCCATGATCTGAGTATGGGAATGCCTACCTTAGAAATAGTATGATATTTTACAGACGCTTGGTTGTTCGCAGGTTTCCGATTAGGTGTGCTTCTGGTTTCCGACACACACACACACATTTTACAAAGTATTTTAGTTGTCACTAATTCCAGCCTCATACTTTGGGGGGCATTCTGTTACCCATGATTTTGGTCATCTTGGTGGTGTATTGATGATGGTGTACTCAGGCTCCCAACAAGAACTTTCTCCTGAGAAAAGTGACATTCATCTCTTTCCAGAAAACATATTTTTGAAAAGAGTTCATAGGTTTCTTATAGCCTAGGGTGCAAGAATGACCCATTCTCACAGGATGCCTTAAGCTAGGGTGTGAATTTCTCGCACTGTTCTATATATATAGGGTGAGAACTTGTTCTCAATCTTGGAAAAAGGAAGAAGTCTCGAGGATTCTATAAGGGAATCTTCTAGAGAATGGGTTGGCATTCAAATGGTTATCATTTTACTGGTTTCCCTGATTTGGTGGGATCATTCTCATCCATGTAACCATCTCATCCTCTCTTATATATTGATAGGATTCTCATGGAAAAGGTTAAGAAATATTAATTGGAGAATTGGTGAAGAAATTGTGTGAAGAACCCAACTTGAACAAGAGCTTGGAGACTCTAGCAAGTCTATCAAGAGGAATTGGATCTTCTTCATGCAAGGATCGAGCAAGTGTGTGTGTTGGAACCAAAAGTCACTGAAAGGAAGCATGCGACATCAAGGCGATTAGGTTGTATCTTCTACTTTCAATTAGTATGATACAACGACATGTCCTTTTCCCATAAAGTCATTCTTACTTTATTGTGTAATTCCTTTATCATACACATAAGTTGACAATTGAATATATTTTTCTATCTTCACTTTGGTTGGTTTGTGTTGTTGTGGTCTTGACTTCACAAGATCACCGGAGTGAAGCGGGAGAAACAAAGACCCTAGGAAGCGATACAAAGGTATGTCACTTGTTCCTCCTTACTAGCTATTTCAATGGTCGTAACTTAGGGAAAGAGTCATGTCCTGTCCTGTTTTGTTCTAGATCTAGGTGGATCTAGGGAGATCTGTTAGTTTCCACACCTACCGATTAGTCCGATAACACCCAATGAAACTGATGGTTCATGCATCTGTGTCTCAGTTTGAGTTTTATCATGAGTTTCAACTCGCCTCCACAAGCCATTTAGGGACGTGTCATCAATTTGGTCCATGGGCATAAAATCCACATTGAGGACCATAACAGACTTATGTAATCTCCCACAAGTCTATTTGGCTAAGGTCCACATGACTACACTATCGAGAAAGACTCGACACATTGTTCTTGAAAATTGACCTTCTCTTTAGAAATTGCACTATGCCTAATTGACCAAAGCCCTGACATTGGAGATACTCCAACAAGTGGTTTTCCAATCGACAAAATGATAGGGTAGGAGCCCCAATAGCTAAAACTCAATGCTCCGCATCCAATGCAAATGGTTTTCATTTGGGGGAATAAAATCAAAACTGAGCAATATAATGGAGTTTCATAAGCTCCCCCAATTCTGTTTGGCCAAGGCACATGTGACTACGCTAGCCAAAAACGCCCAACATAGTGTTCTTGAAAATCGACCTCATGTTCAAAATTTCACTATGCCCAATTTACCAAAACCCTAATTACAGAGATACTCCAACAAATGGTTTTCCGGTCGACAAAATGATAGCGTAGGGGCCCTACTAGTTGAAAACCAATGCTCTTAATCCAATGCAATTGATGGTTCATGCATCTAAGTCTCAGTTTGATTTTTATCGCGAGGTGAAACTTGCCTCCACAAGTCATTTAGAGACATGTGGTGAATTTGGTCCATGGGCATAAAATCCAAACTGAGTAGCATAAACGACTTACGTAATATCCCACAAGTCTGTTTGTCTAAGGTCCACACAACTACACTAGCCAAAAGTACCTGACACATTGTTCTTGAAAATTGACCTCCTCTTTAGAAATTGCATTATGCTTCATTGACCAAAACCCTAATGTTGGAGATACTCCAAAAACTAGTTTTCCAATCAAAAGAATGATATTGTAGGAGTCCAAATAGCTGAAACTTGGTGCTTCGCATCCAATGCAACTGAGGGTTTGTGCATCCAAGTCCTCGTTTGAGTTTTATCGATAGTTTCAACTCGCCTCCTCAAGCCATTCAAAGACATGTGGCCAATTTCATTCGGAGGCATAAAATCCAAACCGAGCAGCATAATGGAGTTTCACAAGCTCCCACAAGTCTGTTTGGTCAAGGCCCATGTGACTACACTAGCCAAAAACTTCCGAGAGAGTGTTCTTGAAAATTAACCTCATCTTCAAAATTGCACTATGCCCAATTTACCAAAACCCTAATTATATAGATACTCCAACAAATGGTTTTTCGGTTGATAGAATGATAACATCGAGGCCCCACTAGTTGAAAACTAATGCTCTTAATCCAATGAAACTGATGGTTCATGCATCTAAGTCTCAGTTTAAGTTTTATCGCGAGTTGCAACTCGCCTCTACAAGCCATTTAGGGACATGTGGTGAATTTGGTCCATGGGCATAAAATCCAAAATGAGTAGCATAATAGACTTACGTAATCTCCCACAACTCCGTTTGGCTAAGGTCCACATGACTACACTAGCCAAAAAGACTCAACACATTGTTCTTGAAAATTGACCTCCTCTTTAGAAATTACACTATGCCTCATTGACCAAAACCCTAGTGTTGGAGATACTTCAACAAAAAAAAAATTGGTCAACAAAATGGTAGTGCAGGAGCCCTAATAGTTGAAACTCGGTGCTCCTCATCCAATGTGACTGAGGGTTCGTGCACCCAAGTATCGGTTTGATTTTTATTGATATTTAAAACTCACCTCCTCAAGCCATTCAAGGATATGTGGCCAATTTCGTTCGGGGGCATAAAATCCAAACCGAGTAGCATAATGGAGTTTCACAAGTTCTTGCAAGTCTGTTTGGCCAAGGCCCATGCGACTACACTAGCCAAAAATGCCCAACAGAGTGTTCTTGAAAATCGACCTTATCTTCAGAAATTTTACTATGCCTCATTGACCAAAACCCTAATTCCAGAGATACTCCAACAAATGGTTTTCCGATCGACATAATGATAGTGTGCTAGCTGATAATCAATGCTTTGTATCTAATGCAGCTGATGGTTCATGCATCTAAGTCCTGTTTTGAGTTTTATTGTGAGTTGAAACTCGCCTCCACAAGCCATTTAGGGACATGTGGTCAATTTTGTCCATTGGCATAAAATCGAAATCGAGTAGCATAATAGACATATGTAATCTCCCACAAGTCATTTTGGCTAAGGTCCACATGACTACACTAGCCAAAAATACCTGACACGGTGTTCTTCAAAATTGACCTCCTCTTTAGAAATTGGACTATGCCTCATTGCCCAAAACCCTAGTGTTGGAGATACACCGACACATGTTTTTTCGGTCAACAAAATGATAATGTAGGAGCCTTAATAGTTGAAACTCGGTTATCCACATCCAATGCAACTGAGGGTTTGTGCATCCAAGTCCTGGTTTGAGTTTTATCAATATTTGTAGCTCGCCTCCTCAATCCATTCAAGGACACTGGCCAATTTCATTCGAGGGAATAACATCCAAACTGAGCAGCATAATGGAGTTTTGCAAGCTCACACAAGTCGTTTTGGCCAAGGTCCATGCGACTACACTAGGAAAAAACGCCCGACAGAGTGTTCTTGAAAATTGACCTCAGCTTCGGAAATTGCACTATGCCTCATTGACCAAAACCCTAGTTGTGTAGATACTGAAACAAATGGTTTTTTGGTCGACAACTGGATAGCATGGGGGCCCCACTAGCTGACAATTGATTCTCTTAATCCAATGAAATTGATGTTTCATGCATCTGAGTCTCATTTTGAGTTTTATCACGAGTTGCAACTCGCTTCCACAAGCCGTCTAGGGACATATGGTCAATTTGGTCCATCGAAATAAAATCCAAACCGAGTAGCATAACAGACTTACGTAATCTCCCACAAGTTTGTTTGGATAAGGTGCACATGAATACACTAGACAAAAGTACCCAACACATTTTTCTTGAAAATTGACCTCCTCTTTAGAAATTGCACCATGCCTCATTGACAAAAACCCTAGTTTTGAATTTACTCCAACAAACAATTTTCCGGTTGACAAAATGATAGCGTAGGATCCCCAATAGCTGAAAATCGGTCATCCGCATCCAATGAAAATGAGGGTTCATGCATCCAAGTCCCAATTTGAGTTTTATCAATAGTTGCAACTCGCCTCCTCAAGCCATTCAAGGACATGTGGCCAATTTCATTCGGGGGCATAAAATCCAAACCGAGCAGCATAATGGAGTTTCACAAATTCTTCCAAGTCTGTATGGCCAACACCCATGTGACTATGCTAGCAAAAAATGCCTAACAGAGTGTTCTTGAAAATCGACCTCATCTTAAAAAATTTCACTATGCCTCATTGACCAAAACCCTAGTTCTGAAGATACTCCAACAAATGGTTTTTCGGTCAATAGAAAGATAACATAGGGGCCCCACTAGGTGAAAACCGATGCTCTTAATCCAATGCAAATTTTGGTCGATATAATATAGTGTAGGGGCCTCCACAAGCCATTTAGGTACATGTGCTTAGTTTGGTCCATGGGCATAAAATCCAAACCGAGTAGCATAACAAACTTACATAATATCCCACAAGTCCATTTGGCTAAGGTCCACACAACTACACTAGCTAAAAAGAACCAACACATTGTTCCTGAAAATGGACCTCCTCTTTAGAAATTGCATGATGCCTCATTGACCAAAACCCTAGTGTTGGAGATACTCCAACAAATGGTTTTTCGAATGACATAATGATAGCGTAGGAGCCCCAATAACTAAAACTCGGTGCTCCTCATCCAATGCAACTGATGGTTCATGCATCAAAGTCTTGGTTTGAGTTTTATCAATAATTGAAACTCCCTTCCTCAATCCATTCAAGGACATGTGGCCAATTTCATCCAAGGCATAAATCCAAACCGAGAAGCATAATGTAGTTTCGCAAGATCCCACAAGTTTGTTTGGCCAAGGCCCATGTGACTACACTAGCCAAAAATACTTGACAAAGTGTTTCTGAAAATCGACCTCATCTTCAGAAATTGCATTGTGCTTCATTGACCAAAAACCTAGTTCCAAAGATACTCCAACAAATGGTTTTTTGGTCGACATAATGATAGCGTAGGGGCCCCACTAACAGAAAGCTGATGCTTTTAATCCAATTCAACTAATGGTTCATGCATCTGAGTCACGGTTTCATTTTTATCACGAGTTGCAACTCGCCTCCACAAGCCATTTAGGGACATGTGGTCAATTTGGTCCATGGGTATAAAATCCAAACCGAGTAGCATAACGGACTAATGTAATCTCCCAAAAGTCTATTTGGCTAAGGTCCATATGACTACACTATCCAAAAAGACCTGACACATTGTTCTTGAAAATTTACCTCCTCTTTAGAAATTTCACTATGCCTCATTGATCAAAACCCTAGTGTTGGAGATACTCCAACAAATGGTTTTTCGGTCGACAAAATGATAGCGTAGGAGCCCCAATAGCTGAAACTTGGTGCTTCACATCCAATGCAACTAAGGGCTTGTGCATTCAAGTCTCGGTTTGAGTTTTATACATAGTTGCAACTTGACTCCTCAAGCCATGCAAGGACATGTGGCTAATTCCGTTCGAGGGAATAAAATCCAAACCGAGCAGCATAATGGAGTTTCGTAATCTCCCACAAGTCTGTTTGGCCAATTCCCATGCAACTACACTAGCCAAAAATGCCCGACATAGTGTTCTTTAAAATCGACCTCATCTTCATAAATTGCACTATGCCTTATTGACCAAAACTGTAGTTCTAGAGATATTCCAACAAATGGTTTTTCGGTCGACAAAATGATAGCATAGAGGCCCCACTAGCTGAAAATCAATGCTCTTAATCCAATGCAACTGATGGTTCATGCATATGAGTCCCTGTTTGAGTTTTATCACGAGTTGCAACTCGCCTCCACAAGCCATTTAGGGATATGTGGTAAATTTGGTCCATGGGCATAAAATCAAAACCGAGTAGCATAACAAACTTACATAATCTCCCACAAGTCTATTTGGCTAAGGTCCATATGACTCAACTAGTCAAAGACCTGACTCATTGTTCTTGAAAATTTACGTCCTCTTTAGAAATTGCACTGTGCCTCATTGACCAAAACCCTAGTGGGTTTTTGATCGACATAATGATAGCGTAGGAGCCCCAATAGTTGAAACTCAGTGCTCTGCATCCAATGCAACTAAGGGTTCGTGCATCCAATTCTCGATTTCAGTTTTATTGATAGTTGCAACTCGCCTTCTCAATCCATTCAAGGACATGTGGCCAATTTCATTAGGGGGCATCAAATCTGAACCGAGCAACATAATGGAGTTTTTAAATCTCCTACAAGTCTGCTTGGACAAGGCCCATCCGACTGCACAAGAAAAAAATGCCCAACAAAGTGTTCTTTAAAATTGACCTCATCTCCAGAAATTTCACTATGCCTCATTGCCCAAAATCCTATTTTCGGAGATAATCCAACAAATAGTTTTCCGGGAAACAGAATGATAATGTAGGGGGCCCACTAGCTGAAAACCAATTCTCTTAATCCAATGCAACTGATGGTTCATGCATCTGAGTCCCGATTTGAGTTTTATCATGAGTTGCCACTCACCTCCACAAGCCATTTAGGGACATGTGTTCAAATTGGTCCATGAGCATAAAAACCAAACCGAGTATCATAATGGACTTACGTAATCTCCCAAAAGTCTGTTTGGATAATGTCCACATGACTTCACTAGCCAAAAATACCCGACACATTGCGTTTGAAAATTGATCTCCTCTTTAGAAATTGCACTATGCCTCATTGACCAAAAACCTAGTGTTGGAGATACTCCAACAAATGTGTTTCCGGTCAACATAATGATAATGTTGGAGCCCTAATAGCTGAAAATCGATGCTTCGCATCCAATACAACTGAGGGTTCATACATCCAAGTCCCAGTTTGAGTTTTATTGATAGTTGCAACTCGCCTCCTCAAGCCATTCAAGGACATGTGGCTAATTTTGTTTGGGGGCATAAAATCCAAACCAAGAAGCATAATGGAGTTTCAAAATCTCCCGCAAGTCTGTTTTGGTCAAGGCCCATGTGACTACACTAGCCAAAAACACCCGACAGAGTGTTCCTGAAAATCAACCTCATCTTCAGAAATTTCCCTATGCCTCAATGACCAAAACCCTAGTGTCAGAGATACTGTAACACATGGTTTTTCAGTCGACAAAATGATTGCATAGGGGCCCCACTAGCTGAAGCCCAATGCTCTTAATCCAATGAAACCGACAGTTCGTGCATCTAAGTCCCAGTTTGAGTTTTATCACAAGTTTCAACTCGCCTCCTCAAGCGATTTAGGGACATGTGGTCAATTTGATCTAGGGGCATAAAATCCAAACCGAGTAGCATAACGAACTTTCGTAATCTCCCACAAGTCTATTTGGCTAAGGTCCACATGACTACACTATCCAAAAATATCGGACACATTGTTCTTGAAAATTGACCTCCTCTTTAGAAATTACACTATGCATCATTGACCAAAACCGTACTGTTGGAGATACTGCAACAAATGGTTTTCCGGTCGACAAAATGATAGCGTAGGATCCCCAATAACTGAAACTTAGTGTTCCACATCCAATGCAACTAAGGGTTGATGTATCCAAGTCCTGGTTTGGGTTTTATCGATAGTTGCAACTTGTCTCCTCAAGCCATTCCAGGACATGTGGCCAATTTCATTCGGGGCCATAAAATCCAAACTGAGCAGCATAATGGAGTTTCAAAAGATCCCACAAGTCTGTTTGACCAAGGCCCATGCTAGTACACTAGCAAAAAATTCCCGATAGAGTTTTCTTGAAAATCGACCTCATCTTCAAAAATTGCACTATGCCTCATTGACCAAAACCCTAGTTCTAGAGATACTCAGACAACTGGTTTTCCGTTTGATGGAATGATAGTGTAGGGGCCCCACTAGCTGAAAACCGGTGCTCTTAATCCAATGCAACTAATGGTTCATGCATATGAGTCTTGGTTTGAGTTTTATCGTGATTTGTAACTCGCCTCCACAAGCCATTTAGGGACATGTGGTCAATTTGGTCCATGGGCATAAAATCCAAACCAAGTAGCATAATAGACTTACGTAATCTCCCACAAGTCTATTTGGCTAATGTCCACACGACTACACTAGCCAAAAATACCCGACACATTTATCTTGAAAATTGACCTCCTCCTTAGAAATTCCACTATGCCTCATTGAGTAAAACCCTTGTGTTGGAGATACTCCAAAAAATGGTTTTCTGGTCGACAGAAAGATAGCGTAGGAGCCTTAATAGTTTAAACTCAGTGCTCTGTATCCAATGCAACTAAGGTTTTGTGCATCCAAGTATCGATTTGATTTTTATCGATAGTTGCAACTCATCTCCTCAAGCCATTCAAGGACATGTGGCCAATTTTGTTCGGGGGCATACAATCCAAACAAAGCAACATAATGGATTTTAGCAAGCTCTCGCAAGACTATTTGGCTAAGGCCCATGCGAATACGCTAGCCAAAAATGCCTGACAGAGTGTTCTTGAAAATTGACCTCATCTTCAGAAATTGGACTATGCCTCATTGACCAAAACCCTAGTTCCAAAGATACTCCAACAAATGGTTTTCCGGTCGAAATAATGATAGCGTATTGGCCCCACTAGCTGAAAACCAATGCTCTTAGTCCAATGCAACTGATGGTTCATGCATATGAGTCCCTATTTGAGTTTTATCACGATTTGCAACTTGCCTCCACAAGCCATTTAAGGACATGTGGTCAATTTGGTCCATGAACATAAAATCCAAACTGAGTAGCATAACAGACTTACGTAATCTCCCACAAGTCTATTTGGCTAAGGTCCACAGGACTACACTAGCCAAAAAGACCTGACACATTGTTCTTGAAAATTGACCCCCTCTTTATAGATTGCAGTATGCCTCATTGACCAAAACCCTGGTGTTGGAGATACTCCAACATTTGGTATTCCGGTCAACAAAGTGATAGCGTAGGAGCCCCAAAAGATGAAACTTGGTGCTGCACATCCAATGCAACTGAGGGTTTGTGCATCCAAGTCCTAGTTTGCATTTTATCGATAGTTTCTACTTGCCTCCTCAAGCCATTCAAGGACATGTGGCCAATTTCATTCGAGAGAATAAAATCCAAACCGAGCAGCATAATGGAGTTTCACACACTCCCACAAGTCTGTTTGGCCAAGGCCCATGCAACTACACTCGCCAAAAATGCCTGATAGAGTGTTCCTGAAAATCGACCTCATCTTCAGAAATTGCACTATGCCTCATTGACTAAAACCCTAGTTCTGGAGATACTCCGACAAATGGTTTTTTGGTCGCCAAAATGATAGCGTAGAGGCCCCACTAGCTGAAAATTGATGCTCTTATTCCAATGCAACTGATGGTTCATACATATGAGTCTCGGTTTGAGTTTTATCGTGAGTTGAAACTCGCTTCCACAAGCCATTTAGGGACATGTGGTCAATTTGGTCCATAGGCATAAAATCAAAACCGAGTAGCATAACGAACTTATGTAATCTCCCACAAGTATGTTTGGCTAAGGTCCACATGACTACACTATCCAAAAAGACCCACACATTGTTCTTGAAAATTGACCTCCTCTTTAGAAATTGCACTATGCCTCATTGACCAAAACCCTAGTGTTGGAGATACTCCAACAAATGGTTTTTCGGTCGACAAAATGATAGCATAGGAGCCCCAATATTTGAAACTTGGTGCTCTGCATCCAATGCAACTAAGGGTTCATGCATCCAAGTCCATGTTTTAGTTTTATCGATAGTTGCAACTCGCCTCCTCAAGCCATTCAAGGACATGTGGCCAAATTCATTCGGGGGTATAAAATCCAAACCGAGCAGCATAATGGAGTTTCACAAGCTCCCACAAGTCTATTTTGGTGAAGGCCCATGTGACTACACTAGCCAAAAATGCCCAACAGAGTGTTCTTGAAAATCTACCTCATCTTTAGAAATTACACCATGCCTCATTGACCAAAACCCTAGTTCGGTAGATACTATAACAAATGGTTTTCCGATCGACAAAATGATAGCGTAGGGGCTCCACTAGTTGAAAATTGATGCTCTTAATCCAATGCAATTGATGGTACATGCATCTGAGTCTTGGTATGAGTTTTATAGTGAGTTGCAACTCACCTCCACAAGCCATTTAGGGACATGTGGTCAATTTGGTCCATGGGCATAAAATCCAAACCGAGTAGCATAACGGACTTACGTAATCTTTCACAAGTCTATTTGTATAAGGTCCACACGACTACACTAGCCAAAAACACCCAACACATTGTTCTTGAAAATTGACCTCCTCTTTAGAAATTGCACTATGCCTCATTCACCAAAACCCTAGTGTTGGAGATACTCCAACAAATGGTTTTTCGGTCAACAGAATGATTCTGTAGGAGCCCTAATAGCTTAAACTTGGTGCTCCGCATCAAATGCAACTAAGGGTTCATGCATCCAAGTCTCGGTTTGAGTTTTATCGATAGTTGCAACTCACCTCCTCAAGCCATTCAAGGACATGTGGCCAATTTCATTCAGGGGCATAAAATCCAAACCCATCAGCATAATGGAGTTTCACAAGCTCCCAAGTGTCTATTTGGCCAAGGCCCATGCAACCACACTAGCCAAAGACGCTCGACAGAGTGTTCTTGAAAATCAACCTCATATTTAGAAATTGCACTATACCTCATTAACCAAAGCCCTAGTTCTGAAGATAATCCAACAAATGGTTTTTCGGTTGAGAGAATGATAGTTTAGGGGCCCCACTAGATGAAAACCAATTCTCTTAATCCAATGCAACTGATGGTTCATACATCTAAGTCCCGATTTTAGTTTTATTCCAAGTTGTAACTTGCTTACACAAACCATTTAGGGTCATGTGGTCATTTTGGTCCATGGGCATAAAATCCAAAACGAGTAGCATAACGGACTTACAAAATCTCCCAGAAGTCTATTTGGCTAAGGTCCAAACGACTACACTAGCCAAAAAGACCGGACACATTTTTCTTGAAAATTGACCTTCTCTTTAGAAATTGCACTATGCCTCATTGACCAAAATCCTAGTGTTGGAGATACTCCAACAAATGGTTTTTCAGTCAGCAGAATGATAGTGTAAGAGCCCCAATAGCTAAAACTCGGTGCTTCACATCCAATGCAACTGAGGGTTCATGCATCCAAGTCATGTTTTGAGTTTTATCGATAGTTTCTATTCGCCTCCTCAAGCCATTCAAGGACATGTGGCCAATTTCATTCGGGAGCATAAAATCCAAACCGAGTAGCATAATGGAGTTTGAAAATCTCCCACAAGTCTGTTTCGCCAAGTCCCACGCAACTACACTAGCAAAAAACACCCAACAAAGTGTTCTTGAAAATTGACCTCATCTTCAGAAATTACACTATGCCTCATTGACCAAAACCTTAGTGCCAGAGATACTGCAACAAATGGTTTTTCCATTGACAAAATGATAGCGTAGGGGTCCCACTAGTTGAAGCCCAGTGCTCTTAATCCAATTCAACTAAAAATTCATGCATCTGAGTACCAATTTGATTTTTATCACGAGTTACAACTCGCCTCCTCAAGCCATTTAGGGACATGTGGTCAATTTGGTCCATGGGCATAAAATCCAACTGAGTAGCATAACGGACTTCCGTAAGCTCCCACAAGTTTGTTTGACTAAGATCCACATGACTACACTAGCCAAAAAGACACGAATCATTGCTTTTTAAAATCGACCTCATCTTTAGAAATTGCATTATGCCTCATTGACCAAAACCCTAGTGTTGGAGATACTCCAACAAATGTTTTTTCGGTCGATGGAATGATAGCGTAGGAGCCCCAATAGTTGAAACTAGGTTCTTTGCATCCAATGCAATTGAGGGTTTGTGCATCTCATTCTTGGTTTGAGTTTTATTGATAGTTGCAACTCCCCTCCTCAAGCCATTCAAGGACATGTGGCCAATTTCATTCGGGGGCATAAAATCCAATTTCGTTCGGGGACATAAAATCACAAGTCTATTTGGCCAAGGCCCATGCGAATACACTAGCAAAAAACGCCCGACAGAGTGTTCCTGAAAATCGACTTCATCTTCATAAATTGCACTATGCCTCATTGACCAAAACCCTAGTTCCATAGATACTCCAACAAATGGTTTTCTGATGGAAAAAATGATAGCGTAGGGGCCCCACTAGCTGAAAACCGATGCTCTTAATCCAATGCAACTGATGTTTCATGCATCCGAGTCTTGGTTTGAGTTTTATCACGAGTTGCAACTCGCCTCCACAAGCCATTTAGGGACATGTGGTCAATTTGGTCCATGGGCATAAAATCCTAATCGAGTAGAATAACGAACTTACGTAATCTCCCACAAGTCTGTTTGGATAAGGTCCACACTATTCTTGAAAATTGACCTTCTCTTTAGAAATTTCACTATGCCTCATTTACCAAAACCCTAGTGTTGGAGATACTCCAAAAAATGTTTTTTCGGTCGACATAATGATAGCGTAGGATCCCCAATACCTGAAATTCGGTGCTCTGTATCCAATGCAATTGAGGGTTCGTGCATCCAAGTCCCTGTTTGATTTTTATCCATAGTTGCAAGTCACCTCATCAAGCCATTCAAGGACACATGGCCAATTTCCTTCGGGGGCATAAAATCCAAACCGAGCAACATAATGGAGTTTTGCAAGCTCTCACAAGTTGTTTTGGCAAAGGCCCTTGCGACTACACTAGCCAAAAACACCCAACAAAGTGTTCCTGAAAATTGACCTCATCTTCAGAAATTGCATGATGCCTAATTGGCCAAAACCCTAGTTCCATAGATACTCCAAAAATGGTTTTTTGGTCGACAAAATGATAGCGTAGGGGCCCCACTAGTTGAAAATTGATGTTCTTGATCCAATGCAACTGATGGTTCATGCATCAGAGTCCCGGTTTGAGTTTTATCGTGAGTTGTAACTCTCCTCCACAAGCCATTTATGGACATGTGGTCAATTTGGTCCATGGGCATAAAATCCAAACCAAGTAGCATAAAGAACTTACATAATCTCTCACAAGTCTATTTGGCTAAGGTCCACACGACTACACTAGACAAAAAGACCCGACACATTGTTCTTGAAAATTGAATCCCTCTTTAGAAATTGCACTATGTGCAAGATACCAGATATATAAAATATGCAGAACATAAATGAAATGCTAGAAATGACAGAATAACAGTAAAATATCCAGCATAATCTTCACAATACACAGAAATGATATACGAAATAGAAACAGAAAAAACACTTTGATTCAGATAGCATTGTTCACAGGCCTCTTCGAGGGGGCAACCTCCAGTCGAGTAGCGCTCTTTTACAATAATCTCCAAGCTAGGGTTTTCATACCCTCGACCCTTATTTATACTAAATATGTCTATTAAGAGAAGCATCTAGAGGAAGATCCTTCTAGAAGCAGAAGCTTCTATTAGGTCTTCTTACATCCGCCTTATTCTATTT
>ML789869.1:52197-84254 GCA_009831015.1 Picea engelmannii | reverse complement strand
AGATCCTTCTAGAAGCGGAAGCTTCTATTAGGTCTTCTTACATCCGCCTTATTCTATTTTATTGAAAGGTCTTATTAATATTGACCTTTATTACATCTGAATACATTGATCTACCTATGTGTGGGTTAGGACCTTAACACTATGCCTCATTGACCAAAACCCTAGTGTTGGAGATACTCCAACAAATGGTTTTTTGGTCGACAAAATAATAGTGTAGGAGCCCCAATAGATGAAACTCGATCCTCTGCATCCAATTCAATTGAGGGTTCATGCATCTAAGTCCGGTTTGAGTTTTATCGATAGTTACAACTCGCCTCCTCAAGCCATTCAAGGACAAGTGACCAATTTCGTTCGGGGGCATAAAATCCAAACCGAGTAGCATAATTGAGTTAAGCAAGCTCCCACAAGTCTGTTTGGCCAAGACCCATGTGACTGCAAGAAAAAGATGCTTGACAGATTGTTCTTGAAAATCTACCTCAAGTTCAGAAATTGCACTATGCCTCATTGACCAAAACCCTAGTTCTAGAGATAATCCAACAAATGTTTTTCTGGTCAACATAATGATAGCGTAGGGGCCCCACTAGATGAAAACCAGTGCTCTTAATCCTATGCAACTAATGGTTCATGCATCTGAGTCCCATTTTGAGTTTTATCCTGAGTTGCAACTCACCTCCACAAGCCATTTAGGGACATGTGGTCAATTTGGTCCATGAGAATAAAATCCAAACTAAGTAGCATAACGGACTTACATAATCTCCCACAAGTTTGTTTGGATAAGGTCCACACGACTACACTAGCCAAAAAGACCCGACACATTGTTCTTGAAAATTAACCTCCTCTTTAGAAATTGCACTATGCCTCATTGACCAAAACCCTAGTGTTGGAGATACTCCAACAAATGGTTTTCCAGTCAACATAATGATAGCGTAGGAGCCCCAATAGATGAAAACCAATGCTCTGCATCCAATGCAACTGAGGGTTCGTGCATCCAAGTCCCGGTTTGAGTTTTATTTATAGTTTCAACTCGCCTCCTGAAGCCATTCAAGGACATGTGGCCAATTTCTCTCAGGGGCATAAAATCCAAATCGAGAAGCATAATGGAGTTTCGCAAGCTCCCGCAAGTCTATTTTGGCCAAGGCCCATGCGACTACACTAGATAGAAACGTCTGACAGAGTGTTCCTGAAAATCGACCTCATCTTTTGAAATTGCACTATGCCTCATTGACCAAAACCCTAGTGTGAGGTTACTGCAACAATTTTTTTTCCAAGGGATGAAATGATAACGTAGGGGCCCCACTGGCTAAAGCCCAATGGTCTTAATCTAATGCAACTGACAACTCATGCATCTGAGTCCCAGTTTGAGTTTTATCACGAGTTGCAACTCTCCTCCTCAAGACATTTAGGGACATGTGGTCAATTTGGTCTGGGGGCATAAAATCCAAACTGAGTAGCATAATGGACTTCTGTAATCTCCCACAAGTCTGTTTGGCTAGGGTGCACACGACTACACTAGCCAAAAAGACCCGACACATTGTTCTTGAAAATTGACATCCTCTTTAGAAATCGCACTATGCCTCATTGACCAAAACCCTAGTGTTGGAGATACTCAAACAAATGGTTTTCTGGTCAGCAGAATGATAGCGTAGGAGCCCCAATAACTGAAACTCGATGCTCTGCATCCAATGCTACTGAGGGTTTGTGCATCAAAGTCCTAGTTTGAGTTTTATTGATAGTTGTAGCTCGCCTCATCAAGCCATTCAATGACATGTGGCCAATTTCGTTCCGGGCCATAAAATCCAAATCGAGCAGCATAATGGAGTTTCACAAGCTCTCACAAGTCTGTTTGGCCAAGTTCCATGCTACTACACTAGTAAAAAATGCCCGAAAGAGTGTTCTTGAAAATCGACCTCATCGTCAGAAATTGCACTATGCCTCATTGACCAAAACCCTAGTTCTAGATATACTCCAACAAATGGTTTTCCGGTCAATAGAATGATAGCGTAGGGGCCCCACTAGATGAAAATTGGTTCTCTTAATACAATGCAACTAATGGTTCATGCATCTGAGTCCTAGTTTGAGTTTTAACGTGAGTTGCAACTCGCCTCCACAAGCCATTTAGGGACATGTGGTCAATTTGGTCCATGGGCATAAAATAAAAAACAAGTAGCATAACAGACTTATAGAATCTCCCATAAGTTTGTATGGCTAAGGTCCACACGACTACACTAGCCAAAAATACCCAACACATTTTTCTTGAAAATTGACCCGCTCCTTAGAAATTGCACTATGCCTCATTGAATAAAACCCTAGTGTTGGATATACTCCAACAAATGGTTTTTCGGTTGACAAAATGATAGTGTAGGAGTCCCAATAGCTAAAACTATGTGCTTTGCATCCAATGCAACTGAGGCTTCATGCATCCAAATCCCGATTTGATTTTTATCGTTAGTTACAACTCGCCTCCTCAAGCCATTCAAGGACATGTGTCCAATTTCATTCAGGGGCATAAAATCCAAACCTAGAAACATAATGGAGTTTCACAAGCTCCCACAAGTCTGTTTGATCAAGGTCCATTTGACTACACTAGCCAAAAATGCCCGATAGAGTGTTCTTGAAAATCGACCTCATCTTCAAAAATTGCACTATGCCTCATTGACCAAAACCCTAGTTGCGAAGATACTCCAACAAATGGTTTTCTGATCGACAAAATGATAGCATAGTGGCCCCACTAGCTGAAAACCAATGCTCTTAGTCCAATGCAACTGATGGTTCATGCGTCTGAGTCACAGTTTGAGTTTTATCACAAGTTGCAACTCACCTCCACAAGCCATTTAGGGACATGTGGTCAATTTGGTCCATGAGAATAAAATCCAAACTGAGTAGCATAACGAATTTACGTAATCTCCCACAATTTTGTTTGTCTAAGGTCCACACGAGTACACTAGCCAAAAATACCCAACATATTGTTCTTGAAATTTGACCTCCTCTTTAGAAATTGCACTATGCCTCATTGACCAAAACCCTAGTGTCGGAGATACTCCAATAAATGGTTTTCGAGTCAACAAAAAGATAGCGTAGGAGCCCCAATAGATGAAACTCGGTACTCCACATCCAATGCAACTGAGGGTTTGTGCATCCAAGTCCTGGTTTGATTTTTATTGGTAGTTGCAACTTGCCTCCTGAAACCATTCAAGGACATGTGGCCAATTTCGTTCCGGGTAATAAAATCCAAACCGAGCAACATAATGGAGTTTTGCAAGCTCTCGCAAGTCTGTTTGGCCAAGGCCCATGTGACTACACTAGCCAAAAATTCCCGACAGAGTGTTCCTTAAAATCAACCTCATCTTCAGAAATTTCACTATGCCTCATTGACCAAAACCCTAGTTTTGGAGATACTCTAACAAATGGTTTTCTGGTCGATAGAATGATAGTGTAGGGGCCCCACTAGCTGAAAACTGGTGCTCTTAATCCAATGCAAATGATGGTTCATGCATGTGAGTCCTGGTTTGAGTTTTATCACGAGTTGAAACTCGCTTCCACAAGCCATTTAAGGACATGTGGTCAATTTGGTCCATGGGCATAAAATCCAAATCGAGTAGCATAATGGACTTACCTAATATTTCACAAGTTTGTTTGGCTAAGCTCCACATGACTACACTAGCCAAAAATACCCAACACATTTTTCGTGAAAATTGACCTCCTCTTTAGAAATTGCACTATGCCTCATTGACCAAAACCCTAGTGTTGGAGATAATCCAACAAATGTTTTTTTGGTCGACAGAATGATAGCGTAGGAGCCCCAATAGTTGAAACTCAGTCCTTTGCATCCAATGCAACTGAGGGATCATGCATCCAAGTCCCGGTTTTAGTTTTATCGATAGTTGAAACTCACCTCCTCAAGTCATTCAAGGACATGTGGTCAATTTCGTTCGAGGGCATAAAATCCAAACTGAGCAACATAATGGAGTTTCGCAAGCTCCCGCAAGTTTGTTTTGGCCAAGGCCCATGTGAGTACACTAGCCAAAAATGCCCAATAGATTGTTCTTGAAAATCGACCTCATCTTTAGAAATTGCACTATGCGACCAAAACCCTAGTCCCAGAGATACTCCAACAAATAGTTTTCTGATCAACAAAATGATAGCATAGGGGCCCCACTAGTTGAAAACTGGTGCTCTTGATCCAATGCAACTGATGGTTCATGCACTGAGTCCCGGTTTGAGTTTTATCGCGAGTTGCAACTCACCTCCACAAGCCATTTAGGGACATGTGGTCAATTTGGTCCATGGGCATCAAATCCAAACCGAGTAGCATAACAGACTTATGTAATCTCTAACAAGTCTGTTTGTCTAAGGTCCACACGACTACACTATCCAAAAATACTTGGCACATTATTCTTGAAAATTGACCTCCTCTTTAGAAATTGCACCATGCCTCATTTACCAAAACCCTAGTGTTGGAGATACTCCAACAAATGATTTTTCGGTTGACAAAATGATAGCATAGGAGCCCCAATAGCTGAAACTCAGTGCTCTGAATCCAATGAAACTAAGGGTTCGTGCATCCAAGTCCCAGTTTGAATTTTATCGATAGTTGCAACTCGCCTCGTCAAGCCATTCAAGGACATGTGGCCAATTTTGTTCGGGGGCATAAAATCCAAACTGAGAAACATAATGGAGTTTCGCAAGCTCACACAAGTCTATTTGGCCAAGGGCCATGCAACTACACTAGCCAAAGACACCCGACAGAGTGTTCTTTAAAATCGACCTCATATTAAAAAATTGCACTATGCCTCATTGACCAAAACCCTAATTCTGGAGATAATCCAACAAATGTTTTTTCGGTCGATAGAATCATAGCATAGGGGCCCCACTAGCTGAAAACCAATTCTCTTAATACAATGCAACTGATGGTTCATGCATCTGAGTCTCGATTTGAGTTTTATTGTGAGTTTCAACTCGCCACCACAAGCATAAAATCCATTGGCATAAAATCCAAAACGAGTAGCATAATAGACTTACGTAATCTCCCACAAGTCTGTTTGGCTAATGTTCACATGACTACACTAGCTAAAAGGACCCGACACATTGTTCTTGAAAATTGACCTCCTCTTTAGAAATTGCACAATGCCTCATTAAAAAAAACCCTAGTGTTGGAGATACTCCAACAAATGGTTTTCCAGTCTGTTGAAGGAAAATCTCCCTGCGGACAGGTAGATCTCCTCTTGAGAGATAGACTCTTAACTCTTAAGACATAAGACGCTTAACGTGGACACTGAATTCCTTTCAGATCTATACAAACTAATGCATGAGGAGGAAGGAGAAAAGAAGTACCTTTTACTGGCGTTTGTCCCTGCACGCTCCAAGTTGAGCTCCAATCTTTCGCTCCTCGATGAGCCCTATAGACAAACAATAGTATAACCACTTCCTACTCTATTGATATTAGCTTGAAATAGACCTATCTATCAGAGACAAGTTCATGTGAGATTAAACACAAACTAGAAAGAAATAGGCCAAGCATGTCATATTAATGAGAACAATGACAAAAGTAACTTACAACCGTAGATGTGAATGCAACAGCTTCGTCAAGTCCCTTTTGTCTAACCCTTGCTCAAAAGATCCACGATCCGGATGACAAAAACTTCATTGATTACTTTCCTCCAGTTCAATGTGTGTTTCCTATGAGATCATAGGTTTCATGCTTCCAATTCTTCCCCCTTTCCACCATGATAGAGCCTTCTTATATAGGTTTAGAGAGGCCTAACCTCTTGTTGACGGGCGAAATTGTCCGTCCGTCAACTGAGAGAGTGGAACTGGTCCAGGGTTGTCTAATAACCCAAGCCGTTTGGAATGAACTACCCTGACGGGTTTAGAGGCTCCATTAGCCGATCTAAGGTCCTAAGAAAACCAAAGAGAAAACTAATCTAACTAAAACTAAACTAACTATAACTAAATAAAACAAACTAACTAAAACTAAATAAAACAAACTAAACTAACTAACAATAAATAAAATAAACTAATCTAACTAACTTAATTAAAACTAACTATTAAACAAACTAACTAATATACTATTTCTATATATACAAACTACTAACTGAAATATAACTTATTCACAAAATGTACAATATTCACAAAATACAGATTTAAATAAAACCTGGAAAACTCATTTGCTTTCTGCCCTAAGACAGAGAAAGATATTTTTTGTTGATTTTATGATTTTATGAACAAGAAATAAAACTTACTGAAATTAAACAATCTAATATACTAACTACACATATATCTAACTAAAATACTAACAAATACACTAAATAAATAAACAACAAACCGACTTGGAAATGCTCTAGATTTGTCCTGTGTATGATGACTGTTCAAGTAGATCGGAGGGAGGAAACTCGCACCAAATAATTCAGGAGCTTCTCGTAAATGATACGCTGCAATGATCTTTGAGTTTGAGTTTGTTTACAGGGTAAAACCTCTATGTGGAAGTTATAAAGTTGTTTACATAAGATCTGGGAAGATATCCCAAAGTTGTCTAAACTAAAATAAAAATAAAAATAAAAATAAAACATCTAAATATCCTCTAGTCTGCCCATCAAATCCCATGCAATTCGAATTCACCTGAAAAGGACCAAAAATGAACAAATTAGAAGGATATTTTATTAATAAATGATAGAAAATTTAATTCTATAGACTAGCTATAGAATCCTCTGATTTTGTAGCTAGTCTGAATAAAGATACAGAATCAGAATTGAAATTAATCGAAAATCTTTTAAAAAATTCCATTTAATTGACATCCAATAATTATTTGAAAACGAATCATAAATTGAAATCGTTATTCCATTATGAACTCAAACAGGATCCAAATCAATTAAATGACTACGAAGATAGGCATACTCTGTTTTGTTTTTGTTACAATAAGATCGGGTCAACAGAACCGTAATCGAACAGTTGGGAACCCATTTGACATCCAATTCAATCAATACAAAAAAAAATCTTATGCATTTGTTATGTCATTTTACCAATAGGAGATATGATCGAATTGAACAGGATCGTTTACAATTCATTATGGCTGTGATGATATAGCAAACGTAATCGTAACAAGGTGTAACAGAGTGTGTACAAGATATCAGATAATTCATTTTTGCAAACTGGGATAAGCAAGATCGATTACATTCAAACGAATCGTAACCGGATTTGGTAAAAATAACACAGTCAATCAATTCGTTTCATAACTAATTGAATCCAACAATTGTGAAATCGTTTTGATATCAATTGAAACGATTATAATCAAAACAAATGACAAGCAACTATTACGCTTCCCTGTCAACAGGAAATATAAATTCGACAAGATCATTCCAACGATTCATGCCACGAATAGATCAATTCAAATCGGTGTGAAAATTAATTCAAATAAAACCATAACAGACTCGAATGATTGGCAATAGAATTCATAATTTGTTATGGAAAAATGGGCAAACGACTTTGATCAAAACAAAATCGTTCCAATCAAACGAATCAATTGGCTGGGGTTTAGCATAGCTGTCACGAATCGAATCCATTCCATGATTCAGGCACACCTGCACTGACTTAAATGAACATATTATTTTTATAAAAACAGAGTAGTTCGTTTCCCAAATTAAAATCGAACAGAGCAGTATTTCAATTTTGAAAATTATAAGACAGAGTATATTGTAACAACCAAACTCAATAAAATCGTTCACCACCCACATCATATGGATTATAAAAAAATCAAATCCGAACATGATTGTGTTCTAAACTGAGTATGAAAACTTCCTTTTCAAATCGGATACAAACCAATCCAGTCGAAGACAAACTATTAATTTCGTTAACTCAATAAAGAAAACCAATCAATCAAATCCAAACGAAGACCACACAAATCCAATCAAAATCTATCGATTGCTATAATAGTAATGATCAGATCGTATATCGAATCAAAATTTCTTTTTATTCAAAGCAAAGCTATATATAGAATGCACACATTATAACAGAGTCATTCAGAGCTATTTAAAAACTGAATTCAAATCATTATATCAACCTAGATTATTTACAAAATAGAAATGATGTCAAAACCATACCTGTATAGCGACGAGGCTGCTTGATTATGCCAATTTAGAATTGACAACGGTCGTGGCTGATTCCACGTTTTTGAACAAGATGGAGCCGGTTGTCTTTTTCTTTTTATCTGCTGCTTGGAGCTTGGATTTTTTACTGGTTAGTACTACAATTTGATCTTCCAGTGATTGAATCTTCGATTGGAGTATAGGAACATCAATATAATATCGTTCTAACCATGAATCACATTGGTCACAGGGTGACTGTGTGGGTTTAGACAGAGAAAGCGAGAGTTTGGCCAAATGGTTGTGGGTTTCACGAGGTAATTTAATACCTAGGTAGTTAGGGTCATTCTTTAGGCAGGGGGGAAGGTTTGATACAAAATCATAAAGGGGCTCGGGACATAAACCCTGCGAGTAGGGGTACTCACTGGCCAAGAAACGTTCAACATCGGAATCAGAATCCTCACTCAGAACTATAGGGTTTGACTCGACAGAGGGTTTTGATTTGTTTCTGGCCATTCTCGAAATGAGCCGGGCATTTCTTTTCCCTTTGGCATTAGCAGCAATGTTTGCCTTGGGTATTTTACTCACAGGCTTCTTAATAGCCTCTGCACTCTTAGTTACAGTGTCGGGTAAGCCACCACCAGGGTCGGCCGAGGGTTTAGGCAGTAGGAGATGTAAGGGTATAGGCGATTCGACCTTGGTTTCAATTACCACGGGTTTATCAACTTGTACAGGGTCGGTGTCTTCAAAGCCATTACGGGCGATGCAATCCCTCCAACTATCACCATGTAAACTCAAATGATAAACAACGATGATCTTAATAAGCCCATGGTGGAACAGGCTGCTGTTAGCCTTCTGTCTCTTAAACTTTTTCGACATTTTATACAGGGAACGATGAAAGTAGAAAGGCATGTTTAGAGGATACCCTATAAAAATCATCAACAAACGTAGGTGGTAGAGGAACACAAGTCCATATCGACCTTCACAGGTCACGAATTGCTTGAATAGCATTAATAAGCCGTGCCATTGTGGTTTGAGCATAGATATGTGCATACCTCTGTCACAAGAGGTGACTTTGCGTGATAGAAACAACAATGTCCATGGCACTTCCTCGACCTTGCAATTCTTAAACCAACGCTGTCCCGAGGCAGGTAGCGTTGTAGCAGAGTTGATAAACTGCTCATCGATCTCTAACTGTATGTCGCCCACCTTGGCTCGACAACCATCAAATGTTACGGAAAACTATCGTGCTACACAAAGGTTGAAACCCTCAAATCGTTGTATAAAGGGGAGCCACCCATTTTCCTCCAGGTCTCTGCGGGCATTGTCAAACATTAACAAGGCTTGGTTTCCATTGGGCTCGACTCGCACGACTGGTGCCATGGAGCCGAACAGATGGTAAACGAAGGGTTTGTATTCACCAACACACGCAGGAGCCAAGCTATCCGAGCTTAACAGAATTGAACGAGCAAAAAGGGATAGGCATAAATGCAAGCATGCGAAGGTGGTGGAGTCTGCCATGCAAAATATTCATTATCCAAGTACAACCATTGATTTACATAGCTGTTCAATCCATAATAGTAATTCAACCATCGATTCATGTGTCCAACTAATGAAATCAAATGTGTATACCAATGCGCGCAAACGCTATGCCATAGTGTTTAAACACCCGACTTATAAATCAAAGCCAAAATCGACTATGCGCCAATGTATCGGTTCATATAATCAAAAGTTTAATCGAGGTGCCAAACGATATTCATATAATTGGCAAGCCAAAATATTAACATAAGGATTATATCAAAGGACATATATATAAAAAAAATTAATCATAACCCCTATGCATTTTCATAGAATCAATGATCAGGCAAGTCATATAAAGTGCAAATCCAAATGCTAAATTCCTTACAAACTCAAGAAAACCAAGTTATACAATCAACCGGAGTATGAGAACTGATTAGAGGATCTTGCCAGTTGTATAATGCAATAGGCATGATGACAACAGAGATATTGACAGTTCATATAATGATCTAAATACGACTTCGAAAGGAGAAGTTTTCACTCTTACAGTCGTGAAAACTTAACGAAGACAAATGTGCAAATGTCTCAAAAAATGAAAATGTCGTTTATTGAAAAATGCAACAAAAAAAATGATGTTTGTAAAACATTAGTGTAGGCAGCTTAATAGACGATAGGAAAAAGTGAGTTGGCTGCCAACAATGGAGACACACTGGTAGAAGCAGTTATCTCTGTCAAAGAAACAAGTTCAGATTAGGACAACAAAGATAATTTCAACTTGAAAATAACAACCGAAAATCGTACAAACATGATCATTAACGATATTTTCTAGCAGTATTTCAAAAGATGAAAACTGATAACAAACTTAAGACCAGCAAGTCACGATATTAAAGATAAAATCTCCAATACTGTTGGCATGGCCATTGCTGCCAGCAGGCATCCATAGCCTCGACAGGGTTGCCATTTAACCCACTCTGACATCTATATCCTACCAAGAAGTTCTGGATCAGAATAAAGGACATTAAAGAGGTTTCTTTTTTGCAAATTTTCATATACCCGACATTGCTTCGCTGCCAGCAGGCCTATTCAGTACCCCGACGAAGTTGTCTTGGCACCATGCATGCATTTACCCGCTGCCAGAAGACCTGTTCAGTATCCGGGCGAGTTTACAAGCACTTCCCACAACTTTTATTCATAATTTATTTTATTTTGTTTTATATATTTGAGAGGGGTGTGTTGACGGGCGAAATTGATCGTCCGTCAACTGGGAGAGTGGAACCGGTCCGGGGTTGTCTAAATAACCTAATCCTTTTGGAATGGACCACCCTGACGAGTTTAACGGCTCCGTTGGCCGCCCCAAGGTCTTTTAAGAAAACCAAAGAGAAAACTAATCTATCTAAAACAAATAAAACTAACTAAAACTAACTAAAACTAACTAAAACACACTAACTAAAACTAAATAAAAGAAACTAAACTAACTAACAATAAAAACAAACTAATATACTAATCTAATTAAAACAAACTACTAAATTAAACTAAAACTAAATATAAACTATTCTAACTATTATATACTATTTACTAATTACTATTATAATAACTCAAATCAACTATCTAATTAACAGCTGTGATATTACTTATTCACAAATATACACTATAAAAAGCCAATAGATTTAATTAAAACCTGCAAAACTCATGTGTTTTCTGCCCTAAGACAGTCAAGGATCTCTTTTTGATTTTTTATATTTTATGAAAAAGAAATAAATATTACTGAAATTAAACAATCTAATATAAATCTAATTAACTTATATCTGAATTAAACTACTTAATGAAAACAGTAAACAACAGACTAATTGACCCGGGAACGCTCCAAGTCTGCCCTGTGTATGATGACTTCTAAGCTGGTCGGAGGAGGGAAACTCACACCAGTTAGTTCATAAGCTTTTCGTAAACGATTAGCTGCGCTGCTCCTTGAAGTGTTTTACAGGACAAACAAGACATAAAAGAAAATCATAACAATCTTATGATTATAAATTCATGCAATAAGGGAAACCTGTTATGCAAAAACTTATATATAACAATTCAATCTACGAAGAAGATAAACCTGTCGTTCACAAACTGAATTAACAATTGTTATGTATTTTATCTATTTGGAAGAAACAATATATGAATAACAGTAATCAAAATTATATCATTTGCACATGATTTAGATAGCTAAAGTAGTCATAAACCATAAACAAAGTGATATACAAAACATGAAACAAAATGTTGATATATTGAGAAGCTAAAGCTGTGACAAAACATCAATTCTGCTCCAGTCTGTATTAGAACTCCATGTCCTTGTTCTCCCATGAATGAGGATGATGATTATTACAAAAATCATAAGTATATATAGGTCTCTTCACAAGGTAAAACTTCCTTGTGGATAATATCAAATTGTTTTACATAATCTGGGAGATATCCCAAAATCTCCTAAACTAAGAAAATAAAATGCAAGAGAAATATTTGAAATATCCCCTAACTGCTCATCAACTCAATTTCAATTTCGAATTTACCTACAATAGAACACAATTATCAAATTAGAGAGATATTTCAGTAACAAAACACTAAGAAATTGATCCTACAGACTTAGCTACAGAATCATCTGATTCTGTAGCTAGTCTAAAATAGCATACAAGACTAGATAGCAATCAAATGAAATCTTTTCAAAAGAATCAAATCCATTTAATTTTCTTTCAATAAATATCCTAAACGAATCACTATGATTCCAATGAGTTTACTAACAAAATCGAAAAAGATACAATTGAGACAGGGTAAGGATACTCTGTTTTTTAGTTGCCATAAAATTAGGTCAAACCATAATAGGATTGTTTCATAACAAACGAAATCAATGGTAAATCATATCATATAAAATACGATGTAACACAATCATAATTGATACAATCATAATCGATTTGTTACTGTTGTATAAGATTCATATTTTTTTAATCAAATGCCAATAAGGAAAGGCTGTTATGATTATAGTCAACATGAAACATGCACAATCAACATCAACAAACTTCGCCATAGATTTCGATCGTAGCGCGTTACACAGTCAGCAAATAAGATCACAATAGTGATCACAACCATCACAAATCGACAAAGGTGGTAATCATAAACTGGGCAATCAACCAAATCGAATCGTGACTGAGTCAGATATAGAAACAAATCATAATCTTGGGCATGATCATTTTCATTCAACGAATCAAATTTAAACAATACATTTGTTGCAATATGAAACGAGCTGATAACGCGGTCAAACGATGTGAATTGAACAGTTGCAATTTGGTTCTGCATTAACAGAATAATATTCGAATTGACCAAATCAGACGCGGGATATAACATTATAACAGTTATGCCAACTATATCATATAGAATATAACCAATTCGAATCGAAACATTGACTGTGTTCATAATTGGAATACCAGAAACAACCCGTGTTTAGTAAATATATTAACAACTTCAATAAGCAACAGAATATTCAATTGAAGCTAAATTAAAACAATCGAATCTGTCCCATGATCAATCGAATCAAAGCCAAATCTAATCGAAACTTAAAACAATAACGAAATTCGATTTATTAAAACAAAATTATATACAAAAATGCATGCTTATGTGACAAAGCAAATCCACGGTGTAAACAGAGTTGTGGGTTTATCATATAAATAGGTGATAATCATACCAGTGAGGTTGCTCAAGCTATGCCAGTTTTGAATTAACAACTGATGTAGCTGACTCCATGTTCTTAAACAAAATCGAACCTGTTATTCGTTGTTTCTTATCAGTGGATGGCATCTTTGCCTTTTGATTGGTGAGTGTTGCAACTTGATCCTCCAGAGCATGAATTCTGGACTGCAGCATTGACACGTCAAGATAATACCTTTCTAACCATGCGCCACACTGATCACATGGTGGAGCAGCTGATTCAGATCGAGCAAGAGGGGGTTTTGACGAGTCACCGAGGGTTTCACAAGACATTTTGATGCAGGGAAGATTAGGATCATTTTGCAAGCAAGGTGGTAGGTTTTTGACAAAATCGTATGAGGGTTTGTCACACAGTCCTTCAGAATAGGGATACTCACTTGCCATGTATCGTTCAACCTCTGAGTCAGAATCTTCACTCACCATGATAGGGTCAGGGTTGACAAAAACTTTTGGTTTGTTTCTTGTGATGCGAGATATTAGTCGGGCATTCTTCTTGCCTTTGGAATTCGTAAGAGGTTTGGCCTTAGGCCTTTTAGCCGCAGGTTTAACATTTTCCACATCTGTGGTGATAGAATTGGGTAGGTCAATAGGCGAGTCGGGTAGGGGTTTAGGTAACAGAGCACTGTAAGGCATAGGGGGTACTGACTTACTCTCTCTAACCACAGGTTTGTCAACCTGTGGTGGGCTAGAATCATCAAAATTATTTCGTTTAAGAAAATCATTCCAATAGTCTCGGCGTAACCCCAAATGACAAACCACAAGCATTTGAATTAACCCAAAATGGAATAGGCTGTTATCGGCATGGTTCCTCTTATATCTTTTAGACATTTTAAACAGAATCCTATGCAAGTAGTAAGGCATATTAATCTCATAGCCCATGAAAACCATAAGTAGCCGGAGGTGGTACAAGAAAATGAAACCATACCTGCCCTCGCAGGTGATGAATGGCTTGGTTACCATCAACAAGTCATGCCATCGTTGATTTAGCATATTTGCGGGTAAACCTTTGTCACAGGAGCTCGCTCTTCGTGACTGGAAGAGAAATGTCCACGGGAAATCTTCGACTTTGCAATTTTTTGACCACTTCTGTCCGACAATAGGCAGACCAGTAGCTAAACTGAGAAAATGCTCATCAATTTCCAACTGCACATCCCCAACCTTGGCTCGACAGCCATCAAAGGTTAATGCAATTTTCCAAGCCACGCTAGGGTTATAGCCATCAAACTTTCGTATGAACGGGAGCCATCCGAATTCCTCAAGGTCACTGTAAGCACCATCGAACATTAACAAAGCTTGGCAACCATTGGGCTCATCCCTTACGACTGGAGCCATGGCGTGGGTGCATGGTAGGGTTCAGATAAACACACAGGAGCAAAATTTCTTAGGCCAAAAGATGCGAACGATGAAAGGGGAGGCAAATCAATATGCGCGTGCGAAGCTGGTGGGTTAGTTCACCGCCATGCAAAACATTAATGGTAGAGTACAATGCTGTTCCATCAATCATGAACCAAAATATTCGGCCATCCCAAGATTTAAACGGTGAATGATAATATACCAATTGTGCCAATCTATGGTTCGAAACCATGAATGTTCAACGTAAAATCAAAACCCAAAAGTTTAATCAATGCGCCATTGCATAACTTCAAACCATTTCCATTCAATATAAAGTCAAATTCATATGTTTCCCATGCGCTTGTTGCATAATCAAAGTTTATAAAACATGATAAGAGATTTCATAAAATCGATAAGCCAAGAACTTACAATAGTAAGGATCACATTATATAAGAACCAAAATCAACCATGACCCCTATATAATCAAGTATAATTCATACATTTACATGCTCAATTCCTTATCGATCAAATAAAAGTCAAGTTGCGCAATCAAAGCAAGAATGTCATAGTTTGAAAAATCTCTTCAGCCACATAATAATAAACCAAAGGTAAGTGCCTTTCAGAATATCAAATGAGAAGCTCACGACAGTTCAAATAACGATGGAGGAGTTTTCATGCTTTCAGTCGTGAAAAATAAATTGAAACCAATTTGCAAACGTCGCATGAAATGAAAATATCGTTAATCTGCAAAATGCGATGAAAATTTGAAGTTCAGGAGACATAGGTGTAGGCATATTTTAAGGCAATAAAAAAAAATTGTATTGGCTGCCAATAGGGTGACACTGAAAATCATAATTTTTAAACATATTTTTTCAGACCTCATCAAAATTTTTTTTTTTTTTTTGNTTTGGACTGTCCTTTACTTAGATCCATAAATGTTTTATTTACAAGAACAAATTCCTAAGACAGGGAGACATCTTCTGAGTCATTCCTTTACGGAAAAGGGACAGCGTAAAAACATAATAGATGATCATGACAAGCTTTTCTCAGAGATTGAAATCAGTCAACTTCTTTCAAACAACAGACTTATCCAACATATATTTCAGAAATATACCATTGATGTTTGTACAAATTTTCAGAAGTTATTTCAGCAAAAAAATCTCTTTTATCTTTGTCTGAATTGTTCAGTGTACAGGTATGTTCATGTCCAAAAACACAAACTGATAAATTCAAATCAAAATCGAAAACAAAAAGCAAACGGAAACACAAACAAAAATGAAATATTTACATAATATACAAGGGTAGTTATCACGCAAAGTATCTCTTTAGGGCTTGGCCATTCACCGGGTAGGTGTCAAGCTGCCCTTCAAGATTTTGCAATCGAAAGGAAATAGGACCAAACTTTTCATCAATTAAAAATGGTCCAAGCCATAAGTTTTGAAATTTAGAGTGCTCACCCTTTCCTTTGTGTGGTTTGTCCCACTTCAAGACGAGATCGCCTACTTCAAAATTCCTATCAGAAGCAGAATTAGAATCGAACCATCTTTTAACCAGTTGTTGATGTTGATCTAACTTACACTTAGCTTGGGCTCTTACCTCTTCCAACTTCATTAAAGCGTTAATTCGGCTTTCCAAAGGGGGACAATCTTCTTCTTGGACTTTTTGTGACAACTGAAGCGAAGGAAGAAGAATGTGAGGTGCTAGAATTGCTTCTCTACCATAAACGAGGACAAAGGGGGAGTTACCTATAACATATTTTGGTGTTACCCTATCATCCCACAGTGCGTTCAACAGCGCATTGTGCCAATTTTTGTGATTTTCAACCACAGTTCTCTTGATAATTTTAATCAAGTTCTTGTTTGTTGATTTTGCTAATCCGTTGCCCTGGGGGTAGTAACTAGTAGAATACTTCATCTTTATTCCTTTCTCCAAAGTGAACTCACTCATCTCAAGAGAAGAAAAGTATGAAGTGTTTTCAAAGACTAAACAGTCAGGGATACCAAAACGAGTGATAATATTCGAGTTTAGAAAAGCGATTACCTGACTGGTGTTGACAGTTCTTAGCACAGCAAATTCAGACCATCAAGTAAAGTAATCTGTGGATGTCACAATATACTTATGTTGTTGCGAGGACGGAGGGTTAATTGGACCTATGATATCAAGGCCCCATTGCTGGAAAGGAGAATCTACTGAAACAGGTTGCAAGGGAAAGGCTGGTTTTTGAAACCACCCTGATGCTTTCTGATAGATGATACATTTACGACACAAGGCATGGGCATCCCTAAAAAGCATAGGCAAGTAGTAACCAACTCTTAAAACCTTATGAGAAGTGGTGTCACCACCGAAGTGACCACCGAATTCTCCTGCATGCAACTCGAGCAAGACTTTTTCTGCTTCGTCCTTTTCAAGACAGCACATCAGTACGCCGTCAAAATTCTGACGAAATAGTACACCGTTAACCAAATGAAAGGAGGCAGACTTTAGCCTCAATGCTCTTCTCTTGGCGGGATCAAGGTGATGGGGTGCTGACCCATGTTCAAGACAGAATCTAATATCATCGTACCAAGAACTAATGAGGTTTTGTGTTCAATAGATTAAACTTTGATCGCTTTGTCATAGGTTTGACGTATCACTATCTTCTTGTTGTCCTGTTTCTGAATCAACAACCAACCTACACAACCCTTTGCCTCTCACAATTTGAGCTGGGGTGATTTCTAAGTCATACTCTTGCAAGGAGGTGACCCAGTTAGTTCTCTTCTCTCCTAACTCCTTCTGCACTAACAATTTCCTTATGGCAGGGTAGGGGACAATGACTTTTGTCCTTGACTTCAAAAGATAGGACTGGAAATGCTTAACTACTTTGAAAACAATGTAGGCTTGCCAATCAACCACTAGGTAGTTAAGTTCAGCACCTTTGAAAGTAGAGCTCATAAAGGCGATGGGTAATTCGTTGTTCTCGGTATTCTTCTGAGTTAGGACGGTGGTATAAGAACAATCAGAGGCAAAAGTATAGAGTGTAAAATCTTGAGAGAAGTCAGGGCTCATGAGAGATGGAGCATCTATTATGGCCTTATTTATGGTGTTAAAAGCTTGATTTTCTGTGGATCCCCAGTGATATTGGGTGTCTTTCTTAATCAGGTTCTGTAGAGGCCTGACCATTTCAGAGAAACTGGGGACAAATCTTCTCACGAAGTTAATCTGGCCTAAGAAAGACTGCATGGATTTTTTGGATGTAGGAGGGGGAAGTTTAGCGATGACTTGAGTCCTCTCGGGGTCAATAATCATTCCTTCACTAGACACGATGAAAACTAAGAGTTTACCCTGTTCTACTGCAAAGATGGACTTTTTGGGGTTCAAGGAGATGCCGTATTTACGACATCGTTGCAGAATAACTCGTAAGTGAGCTAGATGATCGTCTTTATTTTTAGAATAAACAACCTCATCATCTAAGTAAACTACAACAGACTGATTGATTAAGCCTCGAAAAGCAATATCCATTTCTCTCTGAAAAGTGGCTCCGACATTAATCAATCCAAAAGTCATTTTGCGATAAGCATAAGTGCCCCATGGGGTACGAAAGGTAGTTTTGAGTTGGTCTGGTGGAGACATCAGGACTTGGTTGTATCCAGAGAAACCATCCAATAAAGATAGCCTCTTGGAACCATATACCTGTTGAAGGATCTGTTCCATGGGTGGGACAGGATAATTGTCTTTGTTAGATGCTCTATTGAGGTTTCGAAAACCGACACAGAGTCAGATTTCCCCATTTTTCTTCCGAACTGGGACAAGGTTGGACTCCCATTGAGTGTTCCTAACAGGAAAAATTATTTTAGCACTTAGGAGCTTATTCAATTCTTTTTGAATGGTCGGTTCAAGTTTAGGGTGCATATTCCTCAGTTTCTGTTGGAAGGGTAAGGTTTGGGGCTTCATTGGGATGACATGCTATATGATATTAGGGTCGAAAGTTTTAATATCATCATACGTCCATGCAAAGACATCCTTAAATTCTTTAAATAATTTAACAAATGAATCTTTTTCTTGTCTAGAACATCCCAAGCCTAGGTTAATGCACTGAGGAATTTCACTAGTTCCTAAGTTCACTTTTTCATAAGACAACGAGGAACTATTGGTTTTACAGTTGACCGTCTTTTTAAATTTATCTTCAAAATCATAAAACTTCTCTAATCTAACTATGGATTTGGGTATGGAATTTACCATGTTCGATAGTGCTTCAGGAGATTTTGGATCAAGTATTACCATAAAATCGTGCAAATTGTCGTCATGCGTGCGTTCATCTATCACCGCACCTTGAAAGGTTTCTTCCATGTGCAGAAAGTTAATGATCTGTTGATCATCGTCAAATACTCTCCAGTTCATGATATTGTCAGGAACAGATGGTCAAAACAATAGCTCGATGAAGAATGCGTCTGGGGACAAGCCTTCTGCAGGAAGAAGTTTAGAGGCTACATTAGCTAATAGATTTGCTTCATCATTATTTAGTCTAGGAATTGAATTTATATTGAATGCAGAAAATTTATTCATTAAACTCCATACCTCAGACTGGTAACTTTTGAGATGTGAGGAAAGACAGTGTATAGAATCTCTTACCTGTCTAACCACTATTTCAGAGTCGCCAAATACAACCAGGTTTTGAATGTTCATATCTAGAGATTTTCTGAGACCTTGTAGTAAAGCCTCATATTCTGCAATATTGTTAGTACATTCAAATTCTAGTATACAAGCCATTAATGTCTTGTTACCTGCTAGATCGATAATGATGCAACCTGCTCCAGCTCCTTCTTTAGACTTAGAACCGTCAAAATATAGAGACCAAATTTGATTTCCATCGGGCACATGGGATTGTTGTATAGAAGTTGTTGGTTGCATATATGCTACGATCTCATACTGCTTTTCTGGATTGATGATAGGTGAGGCCTCGACCATGAAATTGCCAAAGAAGGTGTCCATCCCTTGGACTTCAGGTGAATCAGCAGAAGGTGTATATGGTTTGTTGGGATCATTCAAATCTATGACCGTGAACTTAAGGTAGCGTTCACGATTCACCCTGATCTTGTTAGGCTTGCCGTTCTCTGGGAGCCATAGGTGGGACCAATCTGTCGCGAAGTAACCGTGTAGCTGCTCCAACCAGTCCCTACTCAAAAACAGACCATACACTTCTGGAATATCCACAACAATTATATCAATAGCTTGATGAACCTTAGGGTTAGACGATAATCTAATCAATACATTATTTAGTTCACCTATGACTTTAACATTGGTCCGATCAAGTTGTATGATTTTCAAAGTAGATGGTTCTACTTCAGCGTTAATATTTTGGCAGACAGACCAAGGCATCACATTGGATGACGCTCCTGAGTCCACCATACAATTATGCACGTTTCTGTTGAAAATTTCGAAAGTTAACAAGAAAGGAGGTACATTTTTGCGAGTGCTAAGAGTAGTAGCTTGTGGCTTTTTATTCACAGTTTCTACAGCTACTTTATCTACATTATTTACATTATTTACAGGGACTACAGGAAGGATTCCTTTATCTTGAGGATCAGGATTATTTTTAGTGGAAGTCTTCTGAGGGACTTTGCTTTGTACAACTTTGTTACCAATTAAATTACCATTTTTGCCGTTCTCTGAAATATTTTGCAACATTTTTTGAAGAAGAAATGGAAACTTCAATAACTCATAAATAGAAATGTTAGCCCTTAATTTTTTAAGATCTTCAACAACATCATAATCTAATTTGGGGTTCACATTACTCTGTTTAGTCTCAGCTGATTTAGATGGCTTTGGAGGCGAAGTTGTAGTGTTTTTGGTAGAAGGCTTGTTGGTTGTCTTTCTCCTAGTGTTATAAGGGTGAACAGTCTCGAAGTTAGCTTGAAATATTCTATCCGAGAAGTGTCCAAAGATGTTTGGAGAAGACTCTTCTTCTTGAACTATTTCTGGTTCAACTACCTCCTAAGGGATCTCAGGGGGTATCAAGTTATCTTGGGCTTCTAGAATGGTTTGAAGAGCACATTGCAAACTTTCTAGATCAAGGCCTTCGGTGGTTGGGTTAGGTCGGTTGGTGGGAAAAGGCTTCTGGAACGGGGGTTTGTAAGGCCCTTTACTCGAAGAAGCTTCTTCAGTTGACCTCTTTAAGTCTATAACTTGATTTGACAGCTTTTGAACAACTTTAGTAAGGTTTTTCAAATCAGAATTTTCAGGTTGTGTTTTACTTTGAGTGGGTCTGGGAAGGATCTCGATCTTCTTTTTAGAAGAAGGACTAGCCTCAGTTTCATTGCTAGTAGAGTCTTTAAGACTAAGTATGTCTTTTTCGATCTTGCTGGCCTCCTCGAAGGCCTCTAACAATGTGGCTTTCTTAGATCGTTTAACCCAAATAGCTATACTTTGATGTAAATCTTTAGTGTAGTAAGCTATTACAAGACTCTCGACAGGCATAGAATCTGTAGGGATTCGGTTTTTAAGTGTTAATAATCTTTGATTAAATTCTTTAACTTTTTCTTTTGGCTTCATACTTAAACTTGAAAGATCCATGACTAGGACTTCCAGAGGTTTATCGTCGCTGAATTTTTCCAAAAAGCATGACTCAAACTTTTCCCAAGACACGATGGTATGGGGTTGTTGGGAAAAGTACCATGTGGATGCGTTACCCTCGAAAGTATACGGGAACAACCTACAAACAACGTCTTCATGTTCAACATTGCGGAGTCTTATGGCTAACATAATTTTTTTAATGTGATCTTCAGCTACCTGTTTTGAATCAGGATCAAACTTGGGGAGCCATTTCTCCGGGTGTTTAGGTAATAGGTGCTGAGCTCCAGGTACCGCTACGGCATCCTAGTCCATCCAAGGTCTAGCAGGGTTGTTCTGATTTTCCATTGGGGTAGTGGGTGTGGAAGGCTGAGAAGGTGAATTTCCTTCGTCAGAAGAATCTCCTCCAGAAGAGGAAGGAGATGATGGAGGTGGTGAAGGAGGTATCCCAGATCCTCCTACAGCGGGGTTTGAGGTTGGATCTATGGGATTCACAGCGAGGTTGGTGTCACCTAATTGTTCTCTGATATCAGATAAATCCAAAGGTTGACCCCACGGACGGTTTGGTTGCCTAAGGAGAGCTAAGGCACTATGTGTTTTAATAAGATATTGACAGACAATCTCTTGTATGTCACCACTTGTAGGATTAGGGGTTATTGGCTCAACTGTGATCTGTGGATCGTCGGTCGAAGTAGTTGTTGTTTGAAGGGGAATATTATCGTGTGAACGTCTTCTAGTCACTATAGGTGAGCGATTAGGGGGGGGAGGAGTCTTGTGACCACCTCATGCCATTAATTAAGTTCAGACCCTCCTTCTAGCGCCATTTGTTGACGGGCGAAATTGTCCGTCCGTCAACTGAGAGAGTGGAACCAGTCCGGGGTTGTCTAATAACCCGATCCATTTGGAATGAACCACCCTGATGGGTTTAGTGGCTCCGTTAGCCGATCTAAGGTCCTAATAAAACCAAAGAGAAAACTAATCTAAACTAACTAATCTAACTAAAACTAAACTAACTATAACTAAATAAAACAAACTAACTAAAACTAAATAAAACAAACTAAACTAACTAACAATAAATAAAACGAACTAATATAACTAACTTAATTAAAAATAACTATTAAACAAACTAACTAATATACTATTTCTATATATACAAACTACTAACTGAAATATAACTTATTCACAAAATGTACAATATTCACAAAATACATATTTAAATAAAACCTGGAAAACTTATTTTCTTTCTGCCCTAAGACAGAGAAAGATATTTTTTGTTGATTTTATGATTTTATGAACAAGAAATAAAACTTACTGAAATTAAATAATCTAATATACTAACTACACATATATCTAACTAAAATACTAACAAATACACTAAATAAATAAACAACAAACTGACCTGGAAACGCTCCAGATTTGTCCTGTGTATGATGACTATTCAAGCAGATCGGAGGGAGGAAACCCACACCAAATAATTCAGGAGCTTCTCGTAAATGATACGCTGCAATGCTCTTTGAGTTTGTTTACAGGACAAACAAGACATAAAAATCATAACAGTTATATGATTTATAAATCTCCACAATTAGGTAAACCTGTTATGCAAAGACTTATACAGAATAATCCAATTAATGAAGAAGAAAAATCTGTCATTCATAAACTGAATCAAGTAATTGCTATGTTTTTAAATACTGGAAGAATTTAGATATGGATCATATTAATTAAATCATATCATTTGCACAAGACTAAGATAGCTAAAGTAGTCATTATTCAAATGCAAATTGATAACATAAACATGAAACAAAAGATTGATATTATGAAAGATAAAGTTGTAGAAGAACATCAACTTCTATCTCAGTCTCTATTAGATATCCATAATCCTGGTTCTCCCACAAGCGAGGATGATCCTTATTACAAAAAATAATAAGTATTTATAAGTTTTTCCACATGGTAAAACCTCCCTGTGGAAGTTATAAAACTGTTTACATAAGATCTGGGAAGATATCCCAAAGTTGTCTAAACTAAAATAAAAATAAAAATAAAACATTTAAATATCCTCTAGTCTGCCCATCAAATCCCATGCAATTCAAATTCACCTGAAAAGGACCAAAAACGAACAAATTAGAAGGATCTTTTATTAATAAATGATAGAAAATTTAATTCTATAGACTAGCTACAGAATCCTCTGATTCTGTAGCTAGTCTAAATAAAGATACAGAATCAGAATTGAAATTAATCGAAAATCTTTAAAAAAATTCCATTTAATTGACATCCAATAATTATTTGAAAATGAATCATAAATTGAAATCGTTATTCCATTATGAACTCAAACAGGATCCAAATCAATTAAATGACTACAGAGATAGGCATACTCTATTTTTTTTTGTTACAATAAGATCGGGTCAACAGAACCGTAATTGAACAGTTGGGAACCCATTTGACATCCAATGCAATCAATACAAAAACAAATCTTATGCATTTGTTATGCCGTTTTACCAATAAGAGATATGATCTAATCGAACAGGATTGTTTACAATTCATTATGGCTGTGATGATATAGCAAATGAAATCGTAACAAGGTGTAATAGAGTGCGTACAAGATATCAGATCATTCATTTTTGAAAACTGGGGTAAGCAAGATCGATTACATTCAAACGAATCGTAACCGGATTTGGTAAAAATAACACAGTCAATCAATTCGTTTCATAACCAATTGAATCTAATAGTTATGAAATCATTTTGATATCAATTGAAACAATTATAATCAAAACAAATGACAAGCAAATATTGCGGTGCCTTGTCAACAGGAAATATAAATTCGACAAGATCATTCCAACGGTTCATGCCACGAATAGATCAATTCAAACCGGTGTGAAAATTAATTCAAATAAAACCATAACAGGCTCGAATGATTGGCAATAGAATTCATAATTTGTTATGGAAAAATGGGCAAATGACTTTGATCAAAACGAAATTGTTCCAATCAAACGAATCAATTGGCTGGGGTTTAGCATAGCTGTCACGAATCGAATCCATTCCATGATTCGGGCACACCTGCACTGACTTAAATGAACATATTATTTTTATAAAAAAAGAGTAGTTCGTTTCCCAAATTAAAATCGAACAGAGCAGTATTTCAATTTTGAAAATGATAAGACAAAGCATATGGTAACAACCAAACTCAATAAAATAGTTCACCACCCACAGCATATGTATTATAACAAAATCAAATCCGAACATGATTGTGTTCTAAACTGAGTATGAAAACTTCCTTTTCAAATCGGATACAAACCAATCCAGTCGAAGACAAACTATTAATTTCGTTAACTCAATAAAGAAAACCAATCAATCAAATCCAAATGAAGACCACACAAATCCAATCAAAATATATCAATTGCTATAATAGGAACGATCAGATCGTATATCGAATCGAAATTTCTTTTTATTCAAAGAAAAGCTATATATAGAATGCACGCATTATAACAGATTCATTCAATGCTATTTAAAAACTAAATTTAAATCATTATATCAACCTAGATTATTTACAAAATAGAAACGATGTCAAAACCATACCTGTCTAGCGACGAGGCTACTTGATTATGCCAATTTATAATTGACAACGGTCGTGGCTGATTCCACGTTTTTGAACAAGATGGAGCCTGTTGTCTTTTTCTTTTTATCTGCTGCTTGGAGCTTGGCTTTTTGACTGGTTAACACTGCAATTTGATCTTCCAGTGATTGAATCTTCGATTGGATTATAGGAACATCAATATAATATTGTTCTAACCATGAATCACATTGGTCACAGGGTGACTGTGTGGGTTTAGACAGAGCAGGCGAGGTTTTGGCCAAATGGATGAGGGTTTAACGAGGCAATTTAATACTCGGGTAGTCAGGGTCGTTCTTTAGGCAGGGGGGAAGGTTTGATAAAAAATCATAAGCGGGCTCAGGAAATAAACCCTGCGAGTAGGGGTACTCGCCGGCTAAGAAACGTTCAACATCAGAATCAGAATCCTCACTCAGAACTATAGGGTTTGACTCGACAGAGGGTTTCAATTTGTTTCTGGCCATTCTCGAAATGAGTCGGGCATTTCTTTTCCCTTTGGAATTAGCATCAAGGTTTGCGTTCGGTTTTTTACTCACAGGCTTCTTAATAGCCTCTGCACTCTTAGTTACAGTGTCAAGTAAGCCACCACCAGGGTCGGTCGAGGATTTAGGCAGTAGGAGATGTAAGGGTACAGGTGATTTGACCTTGGGTTCAATTACCACGGGTTTATCAACTTGTACAGGGTCGGTGTCTTCAAAGCCATTACGGGTGATGAAAGCCCTCCAACTATCACCATGTAAACTCAAATGATAAACAACGATGAGCTTAATAATCCCATGGTGGAACAGGCTACTGTCAGCCTTCTGCCTCTTAAAATTTTTCGACATTTTATATAGGGAACGATGAAAGTAGAAAGGTATGTTTAGAGGATACCCTATAAAAATCATCAACAAACGCAGGTGGTAGAGGAACACAAGTCCATATCGACCTTCACAGGTCACAAACTGCTTGACTAGCATTAATAAGTCATGCCATCATGGTTTGAGCATAGATATGGGCATACCTCTGTCACTAGAGGTGACTTTGCGCGATAGAAACAACAATGTCCATGGAACTTCCTTGTCCTTGCAATTATTAAATTAGCGTTGTCCCAAGGCAGGTAGCATTGTAGCAGAGCTGATAAACTACTCATCGATCTCTAACTGTATGTCGCCCACCTTGGCTCGACAGCCATCGAAGGTTATGACAAACTGTCCTGCTACACAAAGGTTAAAACCCTCAAATCATTGTATAAAGGGGAGCCACCCTTTTTCCTCCAGGTCTCTGTGGGCATTGTCAAACATTAACAAGGCTTGGTTGCCATTGGGCTCGACTCACACGACTAGTTCCATGGAGCCGAATGCATGGTAAACAAAGGGTTTGTATTCACCAACACACTCAGGAGCCAATCTATCCAAGCTTAGCAGAAATGAACGAGCAAAAAGGGATAGGCATAAATGCAAGCATGCGAAGGTGGTGGAGTCTGCCATGCAAAATATTCATTATCCAAGTACAACCGCCGATTTACATAGTTGTTCAATCCATAATAGTAATTCAACCATCGAGTCATGTGTCCAACTAATGAAATCAAATGTGTATACCAATGCGCGCAAACATTATGCCATAGTGTTTAAACACCTGACTTATAAATCAAAGCCAAAATCAACTATGTGCCAATGTATCAGTTCATATAATCAAAAGTTTAATCGAGGTGCCAAACGATATTCATATAATTGACAAGCCAAAAGATTAACATAAGGATTATATCAAAGGACATATATATAAAAAAATTAATCATAACCCCTATGCATTTTCATAGAATCAATGATCAGGCAAGTCATATAAAGTGCAAATCCAAATGCTAAATGCCTTACAAACTCAAGAAAACCAAGTTATACAATCAACCGAAGTATGAGAACTAATTAGAGGATCTTGCCAGTTGTATAATGAAATAGGCATGATGACAACAAAGATATTGACAGTTCAGATAATGATCAAAATACGACTTCGAAAGGAGAAGTTTTCACGCTTACAGTCGTGAAAACTTAATGAAGACAAATGTGCAAATGTCGCAAAAAATGAAAATGTCGTTTATTGAAAAATGCGACGAAAAAAAATGATGTTTGTAAAACATTAGTGTAGGTAGCTTAATAGACGATAGGAAAAAGTGAGTTGGCTGCCAACACCTCTTGAGGTATCTTTAGGGTAAGTTGAGGATTTTCCTCCTTGAGTCAGGGATCTTCCCTAAGATCATGGCTGAACCAGGAATTTGAATGCAACTACCTTCCAAGATTGAAAGATATTCCCCTTATTCTCCTCAACATATCAACTTCTACCCGGAATAGGTAACGCTCCCTCAAAAAGGCCATCAAAATGCTATAGCGGTCCCTAGTAGGCTTTAGGGGGCACCAATGCTCTTAAAATCCATAGCGCTCCTTCAGAAGGGTTTTTTGGTGTTATAACACTCCCTAACACTTTATAGGGGAGCGCCAACGCTCTTAAGAGTGATATAGGGGAGCACTCTCTTCTAAAACCTTAGATTGAATGCTTCTTTCAGGTGGCAAGAGGTACTTAACTTCAGTTAACCATTCCTCTTCCTTCAAATCAAGTGTTTGAGGCATTTTAAGTGTTTTCATAATGTCATTATAAGGATGACATGGGTATCATGTCAACATGCTTTGCTTGACACTTGCGACACTTGTGAGCAACATGCGACACTTGCAACACTTGTGAGAAACATGTGACACTTATCAAAGCGAGTAATGTTGATGTGTAACAGGTCGATAGAATGATAGCGTAGGATCCCAAATAGATGAAACTCGACACTACGCATCCAATGCAAGTGAGGGTTCGTGCATCAAAGTCTCGTTTTGAGTTTTATCGATAGTTGAAACTCGCCTTCTCAATCCATTCAAGGACATGTGTCCAATTTCATTTAGGGGCATAAAATCCAAACCGAGCAACATAATGGAGTTTCATAATCTCCCGCAAGTCTGTTTGGCCAAGGCCCATGCAACCACACTAGCAAAATATGCCTGACATAGTGTTCTTAGAAATCGACCTCATCTTCAGAAATTGCACTATGCCTCATTGACCAAAACCCTAGTGTTGGAGATACTGCAACAAATGGTTTTTCAGTCGACGAAATGATAGCATAGGGGCCTCACTAGTTGAAGCCCAGTGCTTTTAATCCAATGCAACTGACAATTCATGCATCTGAGTCCGATTTTGAGTTTTATCATGAGTTGCAACTCGCCTCGTCAGGCCATTTAGGGACATGTGGTCAATTTGGTCTGGGAGCATAAAATCCAAATCGAGTAGCACAATGTACTTCCATAAGCTCCCACAAGGCTATTTGGCCAAGGACCACATGACTACACTAGAAAGAAAGACCCGACATAGTGTTTTTCAAAATCGACCTCCTCTTCAAAAATTGCACTATGCATCATTGACCAAAACCCTAGTGTTGGAGATACTCCAACAAATTGTTTTTCGATAGACAAAATGATAGCGTAGGATGCCTAATAGTTGAAACTGGGTGCTTTGAATCTAATTCAACTGGCGGTTCATGCATCTAAGTCATGGTTTGAGTGTTATCGATAGTTGCAACTTGCCTACTCGAGCCATTGCATACCAATAGCAATAACATTGAATACCAATACCAATACGTAGTGAAGTGTTGGAATTCTTAGTGAAATCCAAATTGTCTAGGAATAAAACCCAACTCAATCTTTGTGGTTAGTGATATGTCTACATGTGCAAATTTATTGACTCTAGAACAAGGTAAGAAAACCCATGGCTAGGAAATAAAAAATGGATTCACAAATAATGTTATTATGGGCAATGTCTTCTATAAATATAATACAATCATTTGCTATTTGAAATAGAATTAGTAAACCCTTGTTGGGAATTAAATGCATCCATGACTTAGTCCACGGTGACTTGGAGAGGTTCCTCAACTTGTTAATGGCATGAGCCTTGTTGGGAACCAAATCCAAGATTCCAATACCATAATCAAAATCCTCTTCACTATACTTGATCTAAACTAATACTCATGGAATATAGCATCCACGGTTGTGCAAAAATAAGTGCATTTTTGTTATAGAATTTCACTTTGGAACAAGACATGAAGTTCATGTGGGGATTTTAGAATTTCCCATTGATTCTTCAAAGGAATTCCTAAATGGTATGTTGGGTCATGGAATGCATTCATTGTTGGTTATTACTAGATTCAAAATTCCCATGAAGCCTTGACATTCTTAAATTGGAATTCAATCATTGGGTCCCTCTGACATCTTGACATTATTCAACGAAATGAAAGTCTTGGGAAGAAAACCTAACATAATCATCTTGGCCAGTGACACCCAGTGTTCTACCTACATGTGTAGATTTATTGGCTCTAGACTAAGGTAAGTAGGTTGATTCAATTCAATCATTTCTAGTTATTCCCATGCCAGGAATCCCCATGAAGCTCTGATATTATTCAATGAAATGCAAGTTGTCCTAGGCACAAACCCAACTTAATTGTCGCTAGTGTTCCACCTACATGTGTAAATTTATTGTGTCTAGAATAAGGTAAATTGATCCATGGTTATGCAATAACAATTGGATTTAAATGTAATGTTTTTGTGGGTAGTGATTATTGGCCCTTGACCAAGTTTTGGGAGATTCTTGGTCATGTTGACCTATTTTTGGGACTTCGAGATTGCTTTGGGTCCTTTTTGGGTTATGGGATCATGTAAAGGGTATAGGATGTCGGCCCACAGGTTTACCCATGTTTAGGCCTATTTTATAAAGTATAAATAGATGTCTAGGCAATTTAAGGAGCGGGGAACAGGTATCTATGTGATGAGGCATCGATAAGCTAAGTGTTAAGTGCAAGTACAATTTTTATATGCTTTGTGCATGCTATGAGAGGCTTGCAGAGCTAAGTGCAAGTGGTTGTAACGCGCTGTGAAGGGATTTGTGCTATAATGCAAGGAAGAAGGATCTAGCGAGCTGTGCATATCTTCTATCCTATGCGGAGTAGGTTTTTTGTGGCTCTGTGCATGTATATGACTAATTGAATCTAATAAAGAAGAAGAGTTGGTGGACGTAGCCCCAGGGTGGGGGTGAACCACGTAAATACTGTGTTATTCTTCTTTGTGCGATGTTCTGATGTATTTATGTGTTATTTGCTAAGTGCTTGATATAGATAGATAGATAGATCTGTTTATGCTTTGTGCTTATGATGAATCTGGATGTTAGATCTGATATAGGTGAATGTTCTTAGTTCTTGAATTTGATAGATCTGATCCATTTATACATGCTAAGTGCTTAAATACATTAGATCAGGGTGAATGCTAAGATGCTTTGTTTTCTCTACGGAGTAGATATTGGGTAAACAACGATGAACTAAAGGTGCTAAGTTCTCTATTAAGAATTATAATCACATATCTGTGTCCCATCTAAGGTTACAGGCACCTGACTCCTGCAACCACCCCTACCTCTACCTCGGGTGAGACTTCAACTGCTTCACAGGTGTTGCCGAAAGGGCCAATAGTTAGGGTTTTGTTGGTGCATTGTTGTAGCATTGAACCCTGGGTCTGCCCCTGTGCCAACAAATGGTTCCATTGCCAGGACCTGAAACTGTGATTGCTGGGAACTAAGGAAGAAGAAGCTCTATGTAAAGATCCTACCTGAAATTGTGAAAGCTCTGTGCGTAGCTCTATTGCTCTAGTGCACAATACTCTACTTATTTTGACAAGCTCTGTGCTAAAGAAAATAAGTCTGATTTGAAGAAAAGAGGTAAGATTTGAAATCTTTATGCTATAAGAAAGATACAAGTGAGAATTTTTTATTAAAAGAGGTAAGATCTGAAAGATTTGTGCTCTGATAAAGGTAAGAATAGTGGAAAGTTCTAGATTTGAAAGCTTTGTGCTCTGTCGAAGTAAGATAAGTGGAAATTTTTGTTTTGATAGTATGGATCTAGTTATGTTTGATAGATTCTATCCTAGCTTGAATACTAGGGTATTAATAGATGAAAGAAGATTTGATATGAGTAGATCTGATAAGAATAGTGAAAAATATGTTATACCTATGCATAGAAAGAATGTTTGGACTAATAAGTGTATGCAGATACGTAGAAAGAAATGTTTGTAGGTTAGCTACCATGATCCTAGTGCACAGTATAGGAAAGGGTGGGGATCATTTAAAAGAAAGAGAGGATTAACCCTCTGTTATAGTTGCAGAAAACTGAGACATCTTGCTAAGGAATGCCCTGGGAGAAGACCTAGTTGTCTTTGTTGTAAAGATATGAACCATGAAGTATCAGATTTCCATAGAATGATTGCTAAGCTTGAATAAATGAACATGAGACAAGAAAACCCTAAGGAAGATCCAAAAACTAAGATTATGGCCGAACCCTAGAAAGAATTAGAAAAAGTATTGCTACATATGAGAGAAACCCTGAATGACCATCGACATGTCATATTATCAGAGATCTTCAAAGAAAATGAATGCCTTGAAGCAATAATAGGAGACTTCAACATTGACTGTGTTCTAGATGAGGAAACACAAGTGAATATCATGACAGAGAGAACTTGGGAAGCTATAGGAAGGCCTGCTATGATTCCCTTATTAGGAGGAATAAGACTATTCAGAGACAAGTTGATAAACTTATGTGTAAAGCTCACCCAGATACCTATGAATGCCAATGGAACCTCGACAGAGGAATATTTTGAGATTATCAAATTTATTGAGAACAGTGCCCCATTTACCTGTTGGATTACTGAGAGGGGGGGTGAATCAGTAATAACGTAATTATAATCCTTTTTCTTCAAATGTTATATCAATGTAGAATTATTATCCAAAAATGAGCAGTAATAAATAAACAATCACACACATGAATAGCACACCAGTGTTTTACGTGGAAACCCAAATCGGGAGAAAACCACGGAATGCTTTTTCTTATATGTCTTGAAGAATTACATTCATTGGAAGCACCAACTTCCTTTGTTTTCCAGATGCAACTGGAAGGAGGCTCCAACCCCCTAGTTTCTCAGGCTACAACCTGAGGGAAGCTCCAACTCCCCAATTCTCTAGCTACAACCAGAAGGAGGCTACAACCCCCTATGTTCTCCTGCTACAACCGGAAGGTGGCTACAACCACATGTCCTTGCCCCGTCCTGCCACCCTTAAGTAGAAGTAGAATGATGAACCACTGTCACACTATCACTGTGAGATATATCGCTGTAAACCTGTACCAATAAATCTGAACCATGCAT
>ML789869.1:0-52097 GCA_009831015.1 Picea engelmannii | reverse complement strand
TGAGGGTCCTCCAACTTCGTAAGGCCATAACTCTCAAATCGTGAGGAGTTATGTGACGTTCTACATACCACCAGAAATGACATGACATGTACTATCCATATAGAATAGTATTATCTGAAAATATATCATAACTCATACCGTTATCCATCAAGCAAACTTGGGTCGATTACCCAAACCTGGGGTCTCCAACTTCTCATGGCCATAACTCTCTAACCGTGAGGAATTATGTGACGTTCCACATACCACTGGAAATCACATGACAAGAACTATCCATCTAGGATATTTTCCCTGACAAATTCACTTTCCTTCATCTCATTATTCTATAATTAAGCATGGGTTCTCTTACTCCACAAAGCATCTTCCCGTGAGGGCTTTCACCATAAGGGGACCACTTTGGAGTTCATCCATATTTACTTCTTATCAACCATGACAAAACAATAATGATTCATATTTATATCAAACACTATTGGGTCCATTACCCAAAACTTTGTGCTACGGGTCTTTCTTCAAGGGTTGACATCAATGACAACCAACCTTAATCAACATTACCATGCTACTAGGAAAACCTTGGATTGGAAGAGATCAGGATAGAAGGTAAGAAGAAGAAGAAGATTTAGAGAAGAAAAAGCAAGAGTTAAAAGAATTCATGACTAGAAGGATCACAGACTTGATTGAGGAACAAAAGAACAGATCGAAGCTATTTAGCACCAGAGACCCGGATTTAGAAGTTGCAAGAACATTAGAAGACCCACATAAGATTGAAGTACCTATTCCAGATAAAGAAGAAGGATCACCCTTGAATCTTAGGAAATAATCTCAACATCACGAAGTAACTATGCCAAAAGATGATAAAGATTAGAATGGAAAAAGGCATACTGAGACAAATCTCACTAGGAAGAAGGCTATAAAGCTAAGTAATAAGAGGGCTAAGATCGAAAAGTTACAGAAAGATCCAGAATAAACCTCGTAGAAGGAAAATTTGCAAAATTGGAGCTTCGTCGGGATATCATAACAACGTCACATGGCAGTTCGCCATGGAGAAAAAATATAGCCATTGGGGACACTATAACCATTAGACCAATTCTCTGGACGGATATTAAGACATTTATGGACAAAAATCTCACCATCCAACCATTGAGATTGTGCCATAATAGAAAAAATAGAGTTAATGAAGGATTCATACTCGTTGCAAGTGACCCGTTTCCGAGTTACCTATTTATCTTGTTGCACCATGCACCAAGAACACTTTTTCCAATCGTGAATTTGAGCTCGTAGAATTTTTTTTTTTATACAGTGACCATCGCACTCTTTATTTCTATCCTATTACTATGTCCAAGTTACCCTCCGAACCTGAGATTGTTAACCCTGAGCGTGTATGTTAGACGAGTTGAGTGCTGCAGAGAAAGTTGTTGAAGAAGTTATGATTGACCTCATGAATAAAAGAGTCATGTCGATGTATATAGGTGTACAAGCATCATTGATGAGATGACTGCCAACCTCTCTGTCCATTGCTCACAGAGTTGGACCATCTTGACCATCAGATGAAAAGTGAACCAAGCACAGGGATGATCTAGCGAATGCCAAATTGATCTTGACTATATTACCTACCTATATTCCACCTCTGAGTGGTGCAGTAAATCAAGATAGTGTGCCCAGATATTTCGAATACACCTTGGTTACGGTGTACCTCCTGAAGGGGATATGCGCAGTTCGAGCAGACCAAAATAATATTGCAGCATTGAAGTTTAGTGACTTCAACCTCGGAGATCGAAAAGTGTATAACATTCTCGCTCCACATAAGTACCCGACCAGAACTAAGGGAAATAATTCAAAGATAATCCCCCAGTTGTGGACTATGAACCTCATGTAGTCCACACTGTTGAATGTCATGAAGATTCCCCACTTCGGAAGACACCAGGAGGTAAATGCATGTGTTAAGCTGCTGCTGTCTTGTTACCATGGTGGATATTTGTGGATAAAATGTCATATAACAGTTGATCTGACGTTGATCAATCAGATCAAGGGCTTGAGTATGCAAGGACCTAATCCACATGAGTTTTACTCCGAAAAATCCATGGATCGCGCTCTATCATAGAGGATCAAGGACACTTATGGCGATGTCGAGAAGGGAACACGAGGCCACAACGTAGCTTCTATCCAGAGTGGCACAGTGCGCCTCACCTATCAGTTGATTTTAGGGAAGTTAGTATGAAAGAATTAACCTACCCAAGTCATCGGTTTTGTAGTCAACCTCGTAGGGAAGTGTGCGGAAGGCCTTCAGATGAACTAGGTGAAGTACCTGGTGAACCAGTTGGAACTCAACTACAGAGAAGCAGAATATCAAGGATACGAATTTCATTTTAGCTGGCTATTGATCCTTATATATTTTATTTCCTGGAAGATGCCAGAAGGTACGACCTTTCCAGACATTGAGCCTTTTGAACCGTTGGCTGCGACGTTCAGTACATTATGGTACTCAAGTGATATGAATAAATAATGGCTGTCAAATGTTTTTTTTCATACCTACTACAATCAACTGAAGATAACCATACAGTCGAAGCCTCGCATGACCCCAAACACCCTGCACCAGTTCCGACCTTTGATGAAGTTCAACACGGATCGACATTTTATTTAAATCACAGCGCATGCTGATGAACACAAGAAACAACTTCAATCCTACTGCAAGCTGATGGAGGAGGAATTGGAGGAGATCACTAAGGACTGGTCACTGGATCTCCTTATTCTAGACAACCCTGTGGAGATATCCAACATTGACAACCTAGAAACTGCGTAGTATACACCCATACCTAGTAGAACAAAGAAGACCGAGAAGGTCTAAGAGATAGATAGTGCATCCGTGAAGAATTACTAAATATCACCAGAGAAAGGAGGTGATGTCAAAGATTTGAATGAAAAATAATTCAAACAAAAGCAAGGAGATGAGGTTGATCCCCTGAAGAAGAGGAAAGTTTTTCCTTGGAAACCTTCCTCTCGAAAGAAATCGAGTGCCACCATGACCAAGATGCAGACTGTTCTCATCTCCAATGACTTTGACATCCTCATAGTAGCTTTGCAAGATGCTTCGCTGGAAATAGCAGAGAAGAAAGAAGCAAAGAAAGAGGAGATTTATGATCGAATTGAGACTGAACTCTGAGGGGTACAACAGGCCCTACAGTCCATCCGCACAGTCTCCACTACACCGGGAGAACTAGAATTGGGAGATGATTCAACCCAACTCCATCGCCTAGCCGATACAGTCGAAGATCGCCTTCAACGAGCACAGGAGGAAACAAAGAAAGCCACCTAGGCTTTGACACAATTACAAGGATTACTCATAGAGAAAGACAGTGCTTCAGAATAGGAAAAAATTGCTCTCCAAGCGAAGTTTGATGAAGAAAAAACACAGCTACACCAAGAAAAGGAATAGTTTCTCATGGAGCAACTCGAAGTAAAAGAAGTGGTAGACAAAGCACTTCAATCTATAAAAGTCTTAGAAATCAAGGCAGAAGACTGAATTACATAGTTGGTGAACTAGCTTGCAGAAGCCATCAAGAATTTATAACAACACATAGCATATTTGGAGCTATGCACTGTACCTGAGACCCCACAATATGTAAGAGACCAAAGAGAAGAAACCACCTGGAGCGCAATTGAAAGGCTAAAGGATATTACCCTGGAATGTAAGAAACTCACCGATTGCAGTGCCCAAACCCATGAACAACTCACAGAGAACCCAAAATTGAAGGCACTGGAGTCGTAGCTCCAAGTGGCTAAGTATCAATTCGAAAATATACAGGTGCAACTGAAGTCCCGGTCAGCTGTGGAAATAATGAAGCACTCCCAAGAGAAACTCACTGCACAAAAACAAATCCATACTATCCAGAGAAGAGTTATGGAATTAACTCAGAGGCCCCAACCCATACCAGACAAGGCCTACCAAGTGTTTACATAAGTAGAAGGCCAAGGAGCAGAGCTAGAACAGGTTTCCACTACAACTGAACAACGTCTAGAGGGACCTATAAACGATCTAGTCATCCAAGAGTTTGTGGAATAGGAGGCTGTAGCACAACAACAAGTCAAAGAATCTCAATCCAAGCTCAAGGCACTCGAAGCAAAAATAGTCATACCAAAGTGACCCGGAACGAGTCACAGGTGAGTATTGGGGGCCTATTGGCCCTTGGCCAAGTTTTGGGAGATTCTTGGACATGTTGACCTATTTTTGAGACTTCGACAAACTGTTGAATATGGAGTGCAAGACGAAGTGGATATAGCAAGATATTGACCCCTTTTTGGTTCCTTTTTGGGTTATGGGATCATGTAAAGGGTATGGGATGTCATCCCATGGGTTTACCCATGTTTAGGCATATATTGTAAAGTATAAATAGATGTCTAGGCAATGTAAGGAGCGTGAATAGGTATCTCTGTGATGAGGAGTCAATAAGCTAAGTGACAAGTGAAAGTATGCTTTGTAGATTCTTTATGCATGCTATGAGAGGCTTGCAGATCTAAGTGCAAGTGTTTGTAACAGACTGTGAAGGGATTTGTGTTGTAACGCAAGGAAGAAGGATCTAGCAAGCTGTGCAGATCTTCTATCCTATGCAGAGTAGGGTTTTTGTGGCTCTGTGCATGTAGATGAATTATTGAAGCTAATAAAGAAGAAGAGTTGGTGGATGTAGCCCTATGGTGGCGGTGAACCACGAAAATACTGTTTTCTTCTGCTCTGTGCGATGTTCTGATGTATTTATGTGTTATTTTTTAAGTGCTTGATATAGATAGATAGATAGATTTGTTTATGCTTTGGGCTTATGGTGAATCTGGATGTTAGATCCGATATAGGTGAATGTGCTTAGTGCTTGAATATGCTAGATCTTATCCATTTATACATGCTAAGTGCTTAAATACATTAGATTAGGGTGAATTTTGCGATGCTCTGATTTCTCTGCGGAGTAGATATTGGGTAAACAACGATGAACTAAAGGTGCTAAGTTCTCTATTAAGTATTATAATCACAGATCTGTGTCCCGGCTAAGGTTGCATACACCTGAGTCCTGCAACCACCCCTACGTCTACCTTGGGTGAGACTTCATCTGCTTCGCAGGTGTTTTTGAAAGGGCTGGTAGTTAGGGTTTTGTTGGTGTTATGTTATAGCATTGAACCCCGGGTTTTCCCCTATGCCAACAATGATCTTGTATAAATGCAATGCAATAATTAATAATTATTATATAATTAGTAAATCATTATTAGGATTGATATGTAGAAAGCACTTAATCCATGTTGACTTGGTGAGGTTCCTCGACTCATCATTGACATGATTCATTCTAAGAACCAAATGTAAGATTTAACACCATAATCAAAACTCTTCCACTATATTTGATTTAAATTAATATTGATGGAATCTGACATCCATGGTTATGCTATAACATTTGTATTTGGTTATGGAATTTGGCTTTGGAACAAGGTAAGAAGTTCATGTGGGGATTTTAACATTGCCTACTATTTTTTCACAAGATGCCTAAATGGGATGTTGGGTGATGGACTGCAATCATTGCAAGTTATTCCCAAATTGGAAATCCCTACTAATAATTAACATTCTTCAATTGCAATGGAATCATTGGGTCCCAAATCCTTGAAATTCTTCAATGAAATGCATGTCCTAGGCATAAAACCCAACTCAATCATCATGGTTAGTGTTATATATCATATTTGTTGGCCTTGGAACCAAATAAGTCGATCCTTGGAATGAAATCATTATTGGTTATTCACAAAGTCACCATCCCCATGAAGCCTTAACATCATTCAACAAAATGTAAGTTGTCATTGGCATAAAACCCAACTCAAACATTGTGGTCAATTTTTTTTCTACATGTGCATATTTATTGGCTCTAGATCAAGGTAAGTAGATATATGGTTATGCAATGCAAATTGGATTTGAATGTAATATTATTGTGGGCAATTTTAATGTAGAAATGTAATTCAATCATTTTTGGTTGGGATATAATTAATAAACACTTGTTAAAAATGAAATGTGGAAAATACTTAGTCGGTAACTTGGTGAGGGTTCCTAGACTTGTCAATGACATGATCCTTTCTATAAACCAAATGCAAGGTTCCAACACGAGAATATAATTTTTTATACTATATATTATCTAAATTTATAGTCATGAAATCTTACATCCATGGTTAAGAAATATGAAGTGCATTTATTATGGAATTTGGCTCTAGAAAAAAGTAAGAAGTGCATGTGGGGGTTTACAATTTCCCACTAATTGTTCAAAGTAATACCTAAACAAGATGTTGTGGTAATCATTATTGTTTATTCACATATTTTCCATCATCATGAAGCCTTATCATTCTTTGATTGGAATGCAATCATTAGGCCCCCATGAATCCTTGATATTCTTCAACAAAACACAAGTCCTAGGAATAAAATCCAACTCAATCACCATGGTTGGTGTTTTGTCTACATGTGCATATTTATTAGCTCTGGAAAAAGGTAAGCATATCCATGGAATGAAAATATTGTTGGTTATTCCTAGTCTCACCATTCCCATGAAATCACAACATTCTTCAATGAAATGTAGGTTATGCTAGGAATAAAACCCAACTCCATCACCGTGGTTAGTGTGATGCTCACATTTCTGGATTAATTAGCTCTAGAAAAAGGTATTTAGATACATGGTTATCCAATAAAAACATGATTTGAATTTAATGTTGTTTTTGTCAATGGTCTTATAGAAATGTAAAGCAATTATTGTTGGCTCAGATACATTAGTAAACCATTGTTTGGAATTAAATGTAGCAAGCACTTACTCCATCGTGACTTGGTGAGGTTCCTCAACTTGTCAATGACATGAGCCTTGATAAGAACCAAATAAAAGATTCCAACACCATAATCAAACATAATGCATGAAACATCTTGCGTCCATGGGTATTCCCTTTACATACAACAAAATAAATGTATGACTCTAGAATAGAGGAGAGTCAAGGTGACATCCAACTTCTAATTGTCAAGCATAATGAGCATTTAGAGAAAACATGGATAAGCATTAATGCATAATGTTATGAATTATATCAAAGGTTATCCTTTTGAAAAGTCAATAATGTCATGATTGTTATCAATGAACATCCTTTAGAGCCATGGTTATGGAACATAAATTGTATTTTAATGTAATGTTGTCATGGAATTGACATTTTTTTAAATACCTACAATGTCGTCGATATTGCAAGCATGCATGTTGTGAACATTAAATTCAAAGATAATAAATACACAATGGAGTAAAAAATACACAAGTAATTAACCATAACAGAGAACACTTATCTTTTCTGAAAACAAGACACCAACTAGATACAGACCAAGGACGTTCCACCCAACCGTAGACATTGTTGTTCCAACTCTCAACAATAGTGTCATCCCCAAGCTAGGGCAATGAATCCACAAGGACTGTTCCACAGTGTCACTCGGCTTCCCAAACCAGTGAATACTAAAGCTCGCTTAGGATTCTCATCACCCACACCAATCCAAGTACCCAACTCTCTTCTACCCAGCCTACACAACCCAAGAGAATGGAACCCCCCCTTATTTTCCACATAGTCCCTGAGGATATCCATCTTCTTCTAGGGCTCTAATGTAGCTAGTCCATAATCTCCATGCTGAAACTCTCAAGACTCATAGCTGTGAGAAAAAATAAGTACAGACCAAATAGTATTAAACATGCATGTATTGATTCATGGCTAGAATACACCAACAATATATACAAACAACAATACCATGGCTTCTCTTCAACAATCCATTTTCCTTTCCCAAGCCAAGAAACAAATGAGGAAAGATGAGTGGTTGGTAGAATGAATGGAGTGAAATCCCAATGAAAGGTGTGAAAAATGAGCAATTGGGTGAATTAGTGAAGAAACCAACACAAGAAAAATAATGAGAACGGGAGTGTAAACCCCCAAATAGACCAAGGATAGGTTTTTTGTCATTCTTGGAATTAAGGAATCACTTGGCCTTCCCCCTCAAGAAGCTCATGTAACTTTTATTATCCATTAATAAAACAATGGGTAAATAAAATATAAAATAAATATGTATCTCCTTAAGCCCCCTCTCTTGTGGAATCATAGCCCCCTATAACTCTTGTCCTTGTCCATCTAGAAGCTAACGATGTATTTATTATTAATAATGATGAAAAAATTACATTTCCTAGGCACACTGGCCTCTTTCAATTGTTTAGGCACTATGGCCTTTCATAACTTAACAAAATACAATATTTAATATGGGGCTCAAAACCCAGGGTGTTACAACACCGAAATATACAACGAAAAAATGAGGGGGATTTTATTTTGATCAAAATATATGTGTTTATAAATGAAAACCCTAATCATTGTTTCATTCTTTTGCCAAAATTTAGAGGGAAGATTTGTGCAAAAGAGATTTATGAGAAAAGTCTTTGGAGTGGGTAGATTTTTTTGAAGACCCAAATTTACTTACAAATTTGTACAGGAGAAGTTTCAGGTATGTTATTTTATTCTATTTATTATCTCAATCTTTCCCCTATTTGATTCAAACAAATTTCAGTGCACTATCAAAAAAATAAAAAGCGTTTCATAGATACATTTAGTATTGGAATCCCTAGATTCCTTGTTGCTTGTCTTGGTTTTCCTCTCTGTATTTCACAAGTAGAATGTTTTTTAAGAAATCAATATTTATAGGGTTTATTTACTTGTATATGGGGAATTTTGTATTTGTTGGAATGGGATCACTCATTGCATTGGATCCCAAACTGTAATATACCAGATATAAAAATTATGCAGAATAGAAATAAAATGATAGAAATGGCAGAATAACAACAATATAACCAGAACAATCACCACAATAACACTGAAATGATATAAGAATAACAACATAAATAACACTTTGATTCTGAGAGCAATGTTCATGAGCCTCTTCGAGGGGGAAACCTACATTCGATCAGAGCACTATTACAATAATATCCAAGCTAGGGTTCTCATACCCTTGAATCCTATTTATACTAAATATGTCTATCAAAAGAAGCATCTAGAGGAATATCCTTATAGAAGCAAAAGCTTCTATTAGGTCTTCTTACATTCGACTTATTCTATTTTATTGCAAGGCCTTACTAATATTGACCTTTATTACATCTGAATATATTATTCTACCTATGTGAGGGTTAGGAACCTAACATGTCCTCCCCCTTAAAAACAACCTTGTTCTCAAGGCTTGAGATGTGGAAATTGCTGCAGAATGGTAGCAGGTTCCCAAGTGGCATCTGCTGGAGTTGTATCATTCCACTAGACTAACACTTCCTTGATGGTTCTCTGACACAGGCGACACTCACGCTGGTCCAAAAATGCTTGTGGTTGTAGCCAAATGGATCCTTCTTAGGCTAACTCAGGAAGGTTGGTTTGAATTTGGCACTTAGTTCCAATCACCTTCTTTAAGCATGAAACATGAAAAATAGGATGTAGCTTCAAATGACTGGGAAAAGCTAACTAATATGACACTTGTCCCACACACTTGAGAACAATATAAGGACCATCAAATTTGGGTGCTAGCTTCTGACACTGCTCGACCTTGAGGGAATTTTTCTTGTAAGGTTCAGTCGAAGAAACACCTGATCCCCTTATGCAAATTGATGTTCAGAGTGACCTTGATCTGCCTTTTGCTTCATGCAATTTTGTGCCATGAAAAAATTCTCTTTGAGGGTATAGAGAATAGACTCTTGAACTGTAAGTGTTTGGTCAACTACCTGGACCTTCGAGACACCAAGTAAGTATGAGAGAACTGAAGGTGTCTTCTATCCATATACTGCTTCAAAAGGATTCATGCATGTAGTTGTATGGTATGAAGTGTTGTACACCCATTCAGCTAGGGGTAACCATTGAGTCCACTTATTTTTCTTTTTTAAGGAAAAACAACTCAAATATGTTTCCAAACACTTGTTGACAACTTTCGTTTGACCATAAGTCTAGGGATGATAAGTTGTGCTGAGATGAAATTGGGTGCCTTGTAGCTTGAAAATTTCTTGCCAAAAATTGCCGGTGAAAGTTGGGTCATGATAAAAAACAATAGAGTGCGACATGCCATGAAGATTGAAGGTTGATCCATGAAAATTTGAGCCATCGTGGATGATGTAAATGGGTGTTGAAGAGCGAAGAAATGAGCATACTTAGAAAGGCGATCAACAACTACCATGATGACTGATTTATTTCCCGATTTGGGTAAGCCTGTAATAAAATCCATAGAGATATCCCTCCAAATAGCAGGTGGAATCAGAAGTATTTTGAGTGTGCTCGAATATTTGATGATTTCTCCCTTGTTGCATTGACACACATCACATCCAGAGAAAAAATTACGAATTTATTGTTTCATACCATCCCAGAAAAAAGAATGTTTGACCCTGTCATAGGTTTTTGTGAACCCAGAGTGCCTCGCTATGGGTGTAGCATGAAGCTCAGAAAGTATCATGGATTTAAGTTTTGATTGTTTACTTAAATACAAATGGCCTTTGTATCGAAGCTCATCATGGATCCAAGAGTACCTTGGTGAAGCTGGAGCATTGGATTGTAATTGTTGGATCAGATACGAACTTTTGGGATCTTGTAGCCATGAGCAGCTTGGAGCCAATCTAGTACAATGGAGGAAAGAGAAAAAAGGGATCCTTCATCTTCATATTTTTGGGAAAGTGCATCCGCAACCACATTATATTTTCCTTTCTTGTAAATTATCTCATAATCATATCCAAAGATCTTAGTCACCCATTTTTGTTGCTCCAGGGATGAAATGCGTTGTTCCAGAAAATACTTGAGGCTTTGATGGTCTGTGTTAATTTGGAAGCATTTCCCCAATAGATAAGGGCACCATAGATCAACGACATGTAGAATAGCCAACATTTCCTTTTCATAGATTGATTTTACCATATTTCTTTCAGACAATTTCTTGCTGGTAAAGGCCAAAGGCCGACCCTCTTGAATAAGGACAACACCAATTCCTTTCCCTGAAGCATCAAATTCCAAGAAAAAGGTCTTTGTGAAATCAGGAAGGGCCAGGACTGGAGTGGTGCACATGGCCATCTTCAAGGTTTGAAAAGCTTGAGAAATGGTTGGGGTCCAAGTGAAAGAGTTCTTTTTTAGGAGTTCAGTGAGAGGCGCTGCAATATTTCCATAATTGTTAACAAACTTGCGATAATAACCTGTTAAGCCCATAAATCCACGCAAGATTTTGAGAGTCTTTGGGTGAGACCAGTCTTGCATAGATTCAATCTTTTTAGGATCCACCCTAACGCCGTCCTTGGCAACCAGATGACCCAATTACTTGACTTGTGAGGCGCCAAAAGCACATTTAGACTGTTTCAGGAAAATTTGGTGCTGAGAGAGTAGATGGAGAACTCAATCCACATGAGCAAGATGGTTTTTCTAGGTTTTTCTATAGATGAGGATATCATCAAAGAAAACAAAGACAAAATGATGGATAAAAGGATGAAATACATGATTCTTGAGGCTTTGGAAGGTGGAGGGGGCATTACACAAGCTAAAGGGCATGACCAGAAACTCATAGTGCCCCTCATGCGTTCTAAAGGAATTCTTGGGAATGTCTGTCTCTTTCATATGTATCTGGTGGTAGCCCGAACGAAGATCAAGTTTAATAAAGAATTGGGCGCCACCCAATTCATCCAATAGGTCATCAATGATAGGAATGGGAAATTTGTCTTTAATGGTAAGTTTGTTGAGGGCACGGAAGTCAGGACAGATTCACCAAGAACCTTATCTATTTAGGACCATGACCATAGGAGAAGAGTAGGGGCTTGTACTAGGGCAGATAACGCCTTCATTAAGGAGTTCCTGGACCATTTTCTCAATTTCATTTTTTGGGGAAAAGGGGTGATGATACAGACGAATATTGGGAGGAAGGCTTTCAGGTAAAAGGGGAATGAAATGATCATGAACACCACGGGAAGGAGGGAGTCCCCAGGGAGTGGAAAATACCACTTGATTTTTAGAAAGGATGGCTTGGAGGTCTTGTGGCACCAAGGGTGTATTTGTTTCTTGTATGGCATGGAGTTGGAAAAATAACACCAGAATGACCTTTTTTGAGTAACTTTTCCATGCGATGGGAACTAATGATCTCAGGTGAACCGACAATGATGCCTTGGAACATATATTGGTGGCCCTCCTGGTCGAATTGCATGGTTAATTCCTTAAAATCCATGAGAATGGGACCCAAAGTCCTTAGCCAATTTGCACCCAACACAATGTCACAACCACCCATGTCGATAGCAAACATATGAGATTCCAAGTGGCAATGACCAATTTGGAGATGCACATTTTCACAATGCCCTCCACATTTCATGGAGCCACCATTGGCAATCATGATTTGGAAATTATCGATGGCATGGATGTAGAAATGAGTTTCTTGGGTGCTTCCACTATCAACCAAAATGATTACCTTCCTATGCTTTATGTAACCGATTAGCTTGAGGGTTTGGGGAGAGAAGAAGCCAGTGAGAGCATTGAGGGAAATGACTGGTTCTACTTCAGGAGGGTCTGAGGGAGGGGTTATGTCAATGGTTTTAGGTGACTCAGACACAAGGGGAGTTTCAACATCCTCTTCCAAAATATCCTCCAATATGGCCATAAAAAGGTTTTGTTCCTTACACTTGTGGCCCGGGAAATATTTTTCATCACAATTATAACAAAGGCCTTTGAGTTGGCATTCAACCATTTCAACCCTGGTCAAATTTTGGATCTTTAGTGGAGCAGAGGGAGTAGTGGGATTTACTGGTTTAGTATGAGGGATAAAGGAGGGCTTCCGGTTTTGAGAATATACAACCTGTTGTGCTTATTTATCTTTTTTAGTATCCTCCACCCAAATCTGAGGCCGATCCATGAGGACATGGGTTCAAATCTCATCCTTGAGGCCACTGATAAAACACTCTCGGAAAAAGGCATCAGACATGCCCTCTGTCCAAAAATATAGGCCCTCAAAGGAAGCTATAAAGTATTCCACTGTTCCTGATTGTTTCAACTTTGTCAAACGACCCAAATGGTTGGTGTCAGTGTCAAAGCATTCATAAAGCTCTGCCACAAAGTGTGTCCAAGCAATATAACCTTGACAACAAGTTTTTCTCCATTGCCACCATTGCCAACATTCTTGATCTAGATGGAGAACACCATACCAGATTTTGGCCAAGTCATCTATAATGTCGTATAAAGAGAAATAATGCTCCATTTGGGTTACCCAACCAGTGGGGTCTGAGCCATCAAATTTGGTCACATCCACCTGTGGAAGGTGTAGGTCACGTTGAAAGTGATGGTGTTGAAAGTATGTGGAGGTGAGTCAGAGGAAGGGTTATCTATAGGGATATCCAGCTTGGTGCAAAGTGTCAAAAAGATAGATTCAAACTGGGTGGTCAGGTCTTGTTTGATTTCCTCCATTGAGGATTGTAAGGTTGTATTGATGGTGACAACATTGGCACTGAGTTGTTTCGCTTCTTGTTGGGTCTCAGTGAGATTATATTGCAAGGTATTGAAGAAAGCTTCCAAGTCTTGGCTATGGGTATGGGACATGAGGATGAGGGAACCGAAAAGGGGCGGGTGGGGTCAAATGTTTTTCTGAAAAATGATATGTATGAATGTGGAAGAGATGAATCCAATGGAATAGGTCTCAAATAATGGTGAAAAAATTTCCAGACTTATTATTTATTTATTTTTACACCTACGGAGTTATACTCTAGTCTAAAGAATACTGTAGTGATGAAATGCCCAAATTCTTAACCAAGAAGAAATGTGTAGTGATTTGGCAACCCAAGCACAGTTTCGTGATAATAGATCTTGTCTATTTTAATATTTTTATGTTTCTGTCCCCAAGGTTTAGGTATTCAAGGGTTCTACATATAAGTTTTTACCTTGTGCTATAGCTCTCTGATATACATGTAGGGTCCAAAAGTATTTCCCAGACCAATATCTCATGGCACTAACTAAGGAGGCTAGATCGTACCCTTAGCCATACTACCTGAATACCCAGGTACTAGAGAGTATCTTCCCAAGTGTTGTTCTCGGTGGAACTATAGGAGTCAGGTGATCGATCAGATTATCTAAAGAGGGCTTCAGGTAATCTAAGTTGATTTGTATAGAGGTGTTGTCTGATGCACTACCACTCGAAGGGGTACCAACAGGGGTTACAAGGGTGGCCAACAGATGTGCGCTTAAGTACCACTTGTATTTCCTGCATGTATGAATCCCTCAATCACAGATTTATGCACGTAGTGATATATCTTTATGGCTTAAAGACGTCGAAATACATCTCTACCTTGAAAAAAAATTACCCACAATTTCTGCCGAGGAAAGTTCTCTGATACCACTTGTAATATACCAGATATAAAAAGTATGCAGAACAGAAAAAAATGATAGAAATGGCAAAATAAAAGCAATATAACCAGAACAATCACCACAATAACACTGAAATGATATAAGAATAACAACATAAATAACACTTTGATTCTGAGAGAAATGTTCACGGGCCGGTTCGAGGGGGCAACTTCTAGTCGAGGAGAGCTCTATTACAATAATGTCCAAGCTAGGGTTCTCATACCCTCGACTCCTATTTATACTAAATATGTCTATTAAAAGAAGCATCTAGAGTAATATCATTCTAGAAGCGAAAGATTCTATTAGGTCTTGTTACATTTGACCTATTCTATTTTATTGCAAGGCCTTATTAATATTGACCTTTATTCCATCCAAATATATTGTTCTACCTATGTGCAGGTTAGGACCCTAACACAAACCCTATTGCTGTCATTTTTCATTTAAAAAATGATTATATGGTTCACAATGCACAATATACATGACTAACACATTTGTGTGCATGTTCCTATATGTGAATGAGGCACCAATGATCTTAAAAAACATAAAGCCCCAATGCTTAACAAACAAGTTGCATCAATTACCGCTATTAATATAAAATATTAAAATATTAAAATGCATCATGGTTCTCCCCAATAACAAAGTGCATCGGTGCTTCCCTAATAAAAAATAACATGGGTGCTCCACCAATAAAAAGGCACATTAGTGATCCCCCAATAAGAAAGTGGACTAGTGCTCCCCTGATAACAAAGAACACCAAAGAAATTGATTTTTAAGCCAAAAAAATTAATTTAAAAACCATAAACCTTCCATGGTGCAATTAGAAACCAATACAACCCTGGTGCGTTCTAGTAAAAGAAAATGCATCGATGCATCTTATTGTCAGACGTGTTGTCAAAAGGTAAAATATAAAAAAATACCAAACTAAATCAATGCGTCGAAATATACAACGAAAAAATGAGTGAGAATTTTTTATTTTCAAAATGTATGTGTTTATAAATGAAAGCCCTAATCATTATTTCATTCCTTTGCCAATATTTAGAGGGGATATTTGTGCAAGAGAGATTTGTGAGAAAATTCTTTGGAGTGAATATATTTTTTCATAGATCTGGATTTACATAAAAAAATTGAAAGGAGAAATTTCAGGTATGTGATTTTATTCTATTAATCATCTCTATCATTCCCCTATTTGATTCAAACAAGTTTCAATGAATTATCAAAAAAATAAAATGGTTTCATAGTTACATTCGGTATTGTAAGCCCTAGTTTCCTTGTTGTTTCTCTTGGTATGTAATCATTCAATTATTATTTTATGTATAAAGAATTTAATTATTGCATGAAATACTAGTTTTCAATTGTTTTGTTGTAGAAAAGAAAAAAATGAAACCCATTCAACACACCAGATAGGATGACGAGGAATTAAAGGGTTGATCGAAAAGTTTGCGAGTAATTTTTTTTTTAGTATTACTTAAAATTTCATCTTTGTTATGATATTTATATTTAAATAATTAATTTACAGTCATCCATGGATGTCTTTTAATACGTTCTAACATACAAAGAAGAGCTAACTGAAGAATTGATAGTCATTGGGTTAAGTATGGGTTGAGTATATGTTGGAGTATAAAGGTTTAATTGGGAAATTTGTAAGTAGCTATGTTGTTTAGCTTACCTTGTTTTATAATTAATGGAACAATAATAAACCTTTATATTAATTATATTGATGGTGCTTTGTCATGGTGTATTAAACATGTAGGAAACAAAGTATGAAGTGTATCCAACATAAGAGATTCAGAGAGATGGCATGTAACGTGGCTTTGAAAGAATGTGTATTTTTTTATTAAATGGACGTTTCTATGGTACACTTTTTTATTTATGCAATCATGTATACTCTACTATATAAAAATGTAGATATACTTATTACACTTTTTTTCTATTTTTGTAGATGGAATGTGAAGAGGTGGAACATAAAAAACAAGTTGATCAATAAAACATCAAGTTAAATAACCAAAGTAGAATATCACCTAAAAGTGATCAATAAATGAGTCATGCACACAACTCGAGTGATGATAGAAGTTTGAATGATGTTGAATGACAATCAATATAATTGAATATTATTGCAAGTTGTATGTTTTGAAATATTTTTCTATGAAAATCATGGATTTTGTTTAATGTACTTGACACATTATCCCAATTATATGAGGACATGTTACCAATAAGTGTAAAAATTACATATTGGTTGCACTTTTATTATTGTGGACCTTTACTTTGTCTCATTTTGTATGACGATGGGTCAATTATTCATAAACTGGGTTTCTTATTTTATTGCATTGTCAAATGTTGTAAAATGTTGTGTTGCATATCAGTTAATATATGGATGATTTACATTGTTACAAATAACATAGGTGTAAACCGTTGGAAAACAGATTAATGCAATCATTATATCAAAATGCATTAAATTGTTTTATAAAAAACAATGTTATTATAAAAAATATTTGATTTTGAGATGATTAATTGAAAACTTGTAAAAAAATAAATTAAATACATACATATCGGTATACTATATTCTTTTGAACTCACTAAATGATGCGTTTTTATGAGTTATATACATTGGTGCTAAAAATGTGAGAAAACATCGTTTCTTTAAAAAAATAATATACGATTATATTTTTATTGTTTCAAAATATTTTGGTGCTCATGATTACAATATGCACCAATCCATGATTAAACATAAAATTCATAGGTTTTTATTTATTTATGTGTATGCACAAGTGATTTTTGTTTAGGTGGACGCATTGGTTCTTTTATTTATGTGGGTGCATCAGTAATTTTTTATTTATGTGTACACACTAGTTCCTTTTATTTATGTGGAGGCATCAATGATTTTTATTTATGTGGAAGCACTGGTGCATGATACTCAATGCTGCACCAGTGCATTTGTTACCAATAAAAGAAATAACAAAAAAACCTCTTCTACAACCGTTTCCCACCCCAAAAATTTCAGTTATATGGAACATCCACTAAAACGTCCTCCCACCATAAAAAATTCAGTTATATGGAACTTCCATGGATCTAGTGAAGTTGGTCCATAATATCCATGTTGGAACTCTCATGACTCATAGATATGAGAAAAAATGAGCAAAAACCAAAGAATATCAGGCATGTAGGTATTGATTCATTGCTAGAATACACCAATAGTCTTTGCAACCAACAATACCATGGATTCTCTTCAACAATTTGTTTTCCTTTCCCAAGCCAAGACAAAAATCAAGAAATATGAGTGGGTGGTAGAATGAATGGAGTGAAATCCCAATGAAAGGTGTGAACATCAAGAAATTGGGTGAATGAGTGCAGGAGTGAGTGAAGAAAACAACATAATAACAAGAACAATAACAAGAATGGGAGTGTGAATCCCCAAAAAGACCAAGGACTGGTTTTGTATAATTCTTGGAATTAAGGAACCACTTGGCCTTGCCCCCCAAGAAGCTCATGTAACTTTTATTCTCCATTAATAAAATAATGGGTAAATAAAATATAAAACAAATATTTACCCCCTTAAGCCCCCTCTCTTGTGGAATCATAGCCCCCTATAACTCTTGTCCTTGTCCATCTACAAGCCAAAGATGTTTTTATTATTAATAATGATCAAAACATTACATTTCCTAGGCACACTGGCCTCTTTCAATTTTTTAGGAACTTTAGCCTTTTATAACTTAACAAAATACAATATTTAATACGAGGCTCAAAACCCAGGGTGTTACAACACCGAAATATACAAGAAACAAATGAGGGGGATTTTGTTTTCAAAATATATGTGTTTATAAATGAAAACCCTAATCATTGTTTCAATCTTTTACCAAAATTTAGAGGGAAGATTTGTGCAAGACAAATTTATGAGAAAAGTCTTTGGAGTAGGTAGATTTTTTTGAAGACCCAAAATTACTTACAAATTTGTAGAGGAGAAGTTCATGTATGTCATTTTATTCTATTCATTATCTCAATCTTTCCCCTATTTGATTCAAACAAATTTCAGTGCACTATCAAAAAAATAAGAAGGGTTTCATAGATACATTTAATATTGGAATCCCTAGCTTCCTTATTTCTTGTCTTGGGTTTCCTCTCTATATTTCACAAGTATAATGTTTTTTAATTAATAAATATTTATAGAGTTTCTATACTTGTATATGGGGAATTTGGTATCTATTGGAATGGGATCACTCATTGCATTGGATCCCAAGCCCCTATCACTATCATTTTTTATTTAAAAAATGATTCTATGGTTCATGGTGCACAATATACATGAATAACACATTGGTGTTCATGTTCCTATATGGGAATGAGGCACCAGTGATCTTACACAACATAATTCCCTGGTGCTTATCAAATAAATTGCATCAATAATTGCTATTAATATAAAATATTAAAATGCTAAAATGCATCATGGTGCTCCCCAATAACAAATCACATCGGTGCTTCCCCAATAAAAAATAACATGGGTGAAAACAAGGCACATAAGTTATTCCCCAATAACAAAGTTCACTAGTGCTCCCATGATAACAAAGTACACCAAAGAAATTGATTTTAAGGCAAAACAATCAATTTAAAAACCATAAACCTTCCATCGTGCACTTAGAAACCAATACAACCCCGGTGCATTCTATTATCACTCTAAGAGTCACTCCCAGACTACAAATCAAAGTAATATTGGTAACATATAAATGTAAATGGATTAAAAAAGTTTTAATAGGTGGATCAAAAAGAGAAGAGTAAAAAGGAAGGCATCAAACTGCTACAAATACATTCCATTGGGCATGGAGTTATAACATCCTACAGATCAAAGGCAATCAAGCTACCTACCAAACAAAAGGCTTATGCAAATATGGATAGAAGAATAAAAGGTAAACAAAGAGAAGAATATCCACATAACAGATATCCTTTCTGTAATATAGATTAAAGAGTGCTTGAACAATAATATATGATTAACAAGAAATTACCACAAATCCTTTGTAGCTCATGAATTCATTAACCAAAGACAACTTTTGATCTTCAAAATATGTAAATATTACTCAACCAATATGATAAGAAAGAATGGAAACAAGAGAAAAATAGTCTGATATCACAACTTTCATGAATCTCTAATGGAATAAATGCCTACAACACATGCCCTCAGGCTTACAAATGAGCAACTCAATTTCTCCTCTAGATCTCTCCTCTCTTGGATCATGAATCCAACCCCTCTCCAAGAGCTCCCTCCTTAATTAAATAGAAAAATCATCAAAATATCCTTAGTATTTCTAATCCCATCTCTTTCATTGGATTCTAGGACTTGGAGATAGGTGGCAACAGTCAAAGAGACAAAAATCCAACAAACTGCTAATTTTCAGGAAATTGTTGGAAGTCTTTAATGAATTGTTTCCAACTCACTACATGAGGTCTTAATGGAGATAAAAATTAGGTGTTGGCATCCCTTGACATCTAATTGATCCATGAGAATTAATTTGAATCCTCCTTGATAGCTGGAAACCACCCAACAAGGAGAATATCCAATCAACTATGAAAAACATAGAATTTGCATCACATTTCACTGTTGGAAGATTGGTTTTTTTCATTGATGTCAACCCTAGTCATGGGTTTTGGACTGCAAGATTGATAAAGGTATTTGGACATGAAGGACAATGCACATGCATATAAAACACCCATGAATGGATAGTATACATCATGTTGTTTCTAGTGGTATGTGACACGTCACGTGGATCTTCATGGTTGAGGAGAAATGAATTTTTGAAGATGACAAAGTGAATTGAAGAAGGAAGTACATGTAGGCCTTGAAAATAATTAAAGAAAATAATTACAAAATAAGAAAGTGTTAGGTCGACCCTAATGTTAAAAGGAAGTGACATAAATGGTATAAATAAACAACATTATACATTTATTTGATACAAGTCAAATTTAAGAGGTAAAAGAAGATAAGAAAGCCGAATTTCAAGGGAGGATGAAGTCTTTTGGTGATGTGTTCTAAGGTATGTTATTTTCAGGTCATCTTACCATTTTTTCTATAACGTTTTTTCTAGAACGATTCAGATGGAGAAATTGATATGGTATTGAGAAGACATATCAAGGTACCTTTGGTAAAATGTTCAGCTCTTGATTCACTATAATTATATGGAAGATAGGGTTTGTGACCGGTCCTGAAGCTAGTCAATAAACAAGTGTTCCGGGTAAAAAAGTCATAACTTTTTCATACATAATACAAATGAAGTGGGACCACTTCCATTGGAAAGAGTACGGAATCTAGTTTCTTGTGTGCGATTTTTAGAATCAGATGTTAAATATTGATTGTGGGGCATGTTGTACAAGTTGGGTCTTCTGAACGGACCAAAATTGAATAAAGTCTACCATTCTTTCTATAACCTCTTTTTGGGGAGGATTCAAGGAGTAAAAATTGGAGGAGTTTCAGAGAATAAATTGAGTAATATTATCTACAGGATTAGAGTACTCCAAGAATTGAAGAATTGCAGAAATTGAAGAGGTCTCAGGAAACATTATCAGGTTCTATGTGATGATTGGTTGATGGTGATGATTTAATGTAAAGTTTTATTATCTCTCATATATTCTTGGGTGGAAGGAAGGGGAAAGGATGGAGATTTCAACTCTCTCTTGATATTGGAGGATTGTATCTTCCTCTTGGAGGTTTATCCCTCCCTCTACATTTGGAAGTTGTAGCTACCTTTGGAAGTCATTACTTCCCTTGAACAATAAACTATTGATTATTTCTCATATATTGTGCATGGGGTATTATGGTGTATTGGTGTAACTCTTATACTATTGTTCATTGCTCATTGGATATAGTTGAATGGTTTAAGTATAAGTTGAAAAAGGTTTTAAATTGTACTTGATACTGATTCACCCCCCTCTTAGTATCAACATTCACAATGCACTGGTGTTTTAAATGTTTCTCTCAAATTCCAAATCGGGTCAGGTTGGAATTTGGTCAGCAAGTCAATAGGGATATCATCTTCCTCCATAATTTTTTTTTATAGAAACCCACATCACTGTTTTGGTTTTATGATCGAATTTGTAATAGTAGCTGCCATAGGAAATTTCATAGCGCATTCCATAGTGCCTATCTATGTAGATCATTTCGCAGTGCCAGACACTACAAAATGTCCTGTAGCTGTCTGATTTGTGTACTTTGAGCCCAAAATACCCAAAAAATTTAGCCAAAGGTGTATAAGCATGTATATTTCTCCAAATAGGGCGCAAGCATGATACTTTCCACAAAACTTAAAAAATTTGAATATACTGAAGAATTTTGTTCCAAATGTAAGCCATACTTACATCCTTGTTGTTGTTTTAAATTTGATTCATACTCACTGTCTTTTTGCTGCAAATCTGAAATATACTGATAGTCTTCTTGTTGCTTCTCTTGTGAAGAAATATTTTCAAAGTATGCTTGATCTCAAAACCTATGACAAGCCCATATGTTCTCTTCGGCTTCTTCAGTATCCTCAAACAAAATTCTTAACGATGAAGCTTTCCTTTGTCCTAGGATATGGAAAGGATCTGAATGTTGAACCATTTCATAGTACACCATGGAAACAGTCTCAGAAGGTCAAATTTCCATTTACATGCTATGATAAACACTGTAAAACCTCATGTTGAAGATAGCCAAGGCTTCCTCTTCCCCTCTCTTCAAAGAATTAAAATTAGCCAAGTATTGATCAAGGGACTTGTTCTCACCCCAACACTTTAAAAATGCATTGCATAGCTCAATCCAAGAACCAACAGAATCGGCTCCCAAACCTTTAAACCACACAACAACATATCCAAAAAAATATTTGGAGAACAACCTCATTGTAACATCATCATGAAATCTCTCAAACTGATCAACAAAGTTATCAAAGGCCTCCAAATGTGTCTTAGCTGTAACATGATCTTCTCTAGAGAACCGAGGAAGATACTCAAGGAAATCAAGAGGATAAGGATGAAGGTGATATGGTAGCCTTAAAGGTTTAAACATCTTGTCTTTGATTCTAGTTTGAAAACTAGTGGGATGAATATGAGGTTTAAAAAAATGATGGCAAGGTTCAACAGTAACAACAGAAGGTGATGAAATTTGAGAAGGCTTTGAATAAGTTTCAACATCCTCAAGGTTACAAGGGTGATAAAATCTAGGAGTAATTTGAATACAAAGTGCATCCTTATGAATAGGCTGAGGTGAGGATACAAGATCAACATCTACAACACAGGCATAAGAAAGGTCTTCTTCTTCCAAGGATGGATATATAAAGGAAGGTTGATGATCATCCGAATAAAAAAGCACAAGATGATCCTCATTATATGTAAAGGGAAAGACATGAAAGAGTTGATAAATAAGAACAAGAGTTCATGTAGAAAAATAATGAATTGATACCTATTTTTACACATCTACCCCTTCATATTTCTGCCAACAAGATCCTCCCCAGTGGAGTTTTTTATTGTATAGTGACCAGGTAGATAATTACAGTCAATTTTTGTGTCCCTCTCTTGTCTGCCATCAAGAGTTGGATCTATGTCGTTCTCCCAGGGAAGTTATCTTCACACTTCGTTCCCCTGGCAACAATGCCAAGAATGTTATCACTCCAAGAGTCACTCCAAGACTGCAAATGAGAGTAATATTGGTAACATAGAAATGAAAATGGATTAAAATAGTTTGAATAGGTGGATCAATAAGAGAAGAGTAAAAAGGAAGGAATCTTACTGGTGCAAATCCATTCCATTGGGCATGGAGTTATAACATCCTACATATCAAAGGCAATCAAGCTGCCTACTAGAAAAAAAAGATTATAAAAAGATGGATAGAAGAATAGAAGGTAAACAAAGAGAAGAATATCCACATAACAAAGATTCTTTCTGTAATATAGATTAAAGAATTCTTGAACAATAATCTATGATTAACAATAAATTACCACAAATCCTTTGCATGTCATGAATCCATTAACCAAAGACAACTTTTGATCTTCAAAATTTGTAAATATTACTCAAGCAAGATGATAAGAAAGAATGGAAACATGAGAAAAATAGTCTGGTATCACAGATTTCATGAATCTCTAATGGAAGAAATGCCTACAACACATTCCCTCATGCTTACAAATGAGAAACTCAACTTCTCCACTAGATCTCTCCTCTCTTAGATCATGAATCCAACCCCTCTCCAAGAGCTCCCTCCTTCATTAAATAGAAAAATAATAAAAATATCCGTAGGAGGTCGAATCCCATCTCTTTCATTGGATTCTAGGCCTTGAATATAGGTGGCAATAGTGAAAGAGACAAAAATCCAACAAACTGCTAATTTTCATAAAATTGTGGGAAGTCTTTAATGAATTGTTTCCAACACACTGCATGAGGTCTTAAAGGAGTTAAAACTTAAGTGCAGGTGTCCCTTGACATCTAAATGATCCATGAGTAGTCATTCAAACCCTCCTTGATAGCTGGAAACCTCCCAACAAGGCAAATATCCAATCTGCTATGAAAAACAAAGAATTTGCAACTCATTTTGCAATGCATTGGCATTTTAATTATTTCTCTCAAATTCCAAACTGGGTCAGGATGAAATTTGGTCAGTAAGTCAACAGGGATATCATCTTCCTCCACAAATAATTTCAAGGAAACCCACTTCATTGTTTTGGTTTTATGATCAAATTTGTAACAATAGACGCTATAGGAAATTCTATAGCGCATTCCATAACGCTTGTCTGTGTAGATCATTTCGTAGTGCCAGGCGCTACGAAATGTCGTGTAGTTGTTTGATTTTTGTAGTTTGAGCCCAAAATACCCCAAAAAATTAGCCAAATGTGTATAATCATATAGATTTCTCGAGATAGCGTGTAAGCATGACAATTTCCACAAAACTTAAAAAATCTAAGGATGAATTGACCCATAACAACTACATGTGACCCTTAACAACTTCATGTGATAACATTGGCTCAAAAGGGGATAGAGTCCTCCCTGTGAGGCTCTAAGAAATTTAGCAGCTCCAATGCCTTAGTTATTGGGTTATGGAGTCAAGGTCAAATACATTTTTCTCAAGACAAACTGCTGACATGTACACTAATATAATTACAAAGAGAAAATAAACACACATGCTCTAGATGGATTTTATTTATGTACAATCCTAAACTAACTGATTTTTTACAATTGGCTAGGTGAAAAAAAACTTCCACTAGAGCCACTAAAGTAACTTCCTCACTGGAAAATTCTCATCTATGTAACTGATCAATGAATAATAACATAAATATAGCAACAGTGACATAAACTCCTTTAGAAAACCATAATCACCATGAATATGGGTGAAATAATGCAATCTGAAAATTTCAGAAAATATGAAACATATGACTCTATATAAGTTGTGACTGGATCCTTAAAACCAAGATCAAAATCATGTTGATCCACATAAAATAACTTCTCATCCATGAATGCCTCTCTTCTTGAAAATAGATAACCTTCTTGTTCCCTTGTGAGCAATTCTTGATCATAAAAAAATGGTAGTCTCTTCATTTTCAGCATGATGATCACAAGATAATGGTACAACAGGTTTTAAATCACACTGATAGTGATTGGCTAGGAAAATATAATTATCGATGCAGTCATCAGTTACTATATTCTCAACATGTTTTGAAAATTGATCATAATCTTGACATGCATCCCTGTCCATAGAAAAATATGAATATACTAAAGAATTCAGTTCCAAATGTAAACCATACTTACATCCTTGTTGTTTCTCGAAATTTGATTCATACTCACTGTCTTTTTGCTGCAAATCTAAAATATATTGATAGTCTTCTTGTTGATCCTCTTGTGCATGCATATTTTCAAATTATGCTTGATTTTGAATCCTTTGGCAAGCCCATAGTTTCTCTTCGGCTTCTTTAGTATCCTCAAAAAACCTTCTTAAATATGGAGCTTTCCTTTCTCTCAGAAGATGTACAAGATATGAATGATGATACATTTCATAGTACACCACTGCAACAGTCTCGGAAGGTCGTATTTCCACTGGCATGCTATGATAAACACTGTAAAACCTCCTCTTGAATACAACCAAGGCTTCCTCTTCCCCTCTCCTCAAATCATTAAAATAATCCAAGTACTGATCAAGGGACTTGTCTCATCCAAACACTTCAAAAATTCATTGGATGGCTTGATCCAAGAACTAATAAAATCAGCTCTGAAACCTTTAAACCACACAACAACATCTCTAAACAAATATTTGGAGAACAACCTCATTTTAACATCATCATGAACTATCTCAAACTGATCAACAAATTTCTCAAAGGCCTCCAAATGCCTCTCAGCTGTAACATGATCTTCTCTAGAGAACCTAGGAAGATACTCAAGGAAATAAAGAGGATAAGGATGAAGGTGATATGGCAGCCTTAAAGGTTTAAACATCTTGTCTTTGATTCTAGTTTGAAAACTAGTGGGTTGGATATGAGGTTTAACAAGTTGATGGCAAGGTTCGACAGTAATAATAGAAGGTGATGAGATTTGAGAAGGCTCTGAATCGATTTCAACCTCCTCAAGGTTACAAGGGTGATAAAATCCATGAGGGATTTGAATACAAAGTGCATCCTTATGAATATGATGAGGTGAGGATACAAGATCAACATCTACAACACAAGAAGAAGGCAATTCTTCTTATTCCATGGATGGATAAATAAAGGAAGGTTTATGATCATCTGAATAAACGAAGCACACGATTATCCTCTTTATATGTAAAGGAAAAGATAGGAAAGAGTTGATAAAGAAGAACATGAGTTCATGTAGAAAAATAATGAAATGATACCTGGTTTTACACTTCTTCCCCTTCATATTTCTGTAAACAAGATCCTCCCCAGTGGATTCTTTGATTGTGGAGTCTCCAAGTAGATAATTGTAGTCAATTTATGTGTCCCTCTCTTGTCTACCATCAATAGTTGTATCTATGTCGTTCTCCCAGGGAATCTAGGTTCACACTTTGTTCCCCGACAACGATGCCAAGAATTTTATCACTCCAAGAGTCACTCCCATATTGAAAATGAGAGTAATATTGGTAACATAGAAATGTAAATGGATTAAAATAGTTTGAATAGGTGGATCAACAAGAGAAGAGTAAAAAGGAGGGCATCAGACTGTTGCAAATACATTCCATTGGGTATGGAGTTATAACATCCTACAAATCAAATGCAATCAAGTTGTCTACTAGAAAAAATGCTTATGCAAAGATGGATAGAAGAATAGAAGGAAAACAAAGAGAATAATATCCACATAACAAATATCCTTTATGTAATATAGATTAAAGAGTGTTTGAACAATAATCTATGATTAACAAGCAATTACCACAAATCCTTTGCAGCTCATGAATTCATTAATCAAAGGAATATTTTGATCTTCAAATTCTATAAATATTACTCAAGAAAGATGATAAGAAAGAATGGAAACAAGAGAAAAACCGTTTGGTATCACAACTTTCATGAATCTCTAATGGAAGAAATTCCTACAACACATGCCCTCATGCTTACAAATGAACAATTCAACTATTCCTCTCGATCTCTCCTCTCTTGGATCATGAATCCAATCTATCTCCAAGAGCTCCCTCCTTCATTAATTAGAAAAATCATCAAAATATCCTTAGGAGGTCGAATCCCATCTATTTCATTGGATTCTAGGCCTTGGAGATAGTTGGCAACAGTCAAAGAGACAAAAATCCATCAAACTGCTAATTTTCAGGAAATTGTTGGAAGTCTTTAATGAATTGTTTCCAACTCACTGCATGAGGTCTTAATGGAGATAAAAATTAGGTGCAGGTGTCCCTTGAAATCTAACTAATCCATGAGAAGTCATTTGAACCCTCCTTGACAACTGGAAACCTCCCAACAAGGAGAATATCCAATCAACTATGCAAAACAAAGAATTTGCATCACATTTCGTAGTGCACTGGTGTTTTGATTGTTTCTCTCAAATTGCAAACTGGGTCAGGTTGAAATTTTGTTAGCAAGTTAATAGGGATATCATCTTCCTCCAAATTTTTTTTCAAGAAACCCAATTTGTCTTTTTAGTTTTGTGATCAAATTTGTAACAGTAGCCTCTACAAGAAATTTTTTAGGTCATTCCGTAGCACCTATCAGTGTAGATCATTTCCTAGTGCCAGGTGCTATGAAATGTCTGATTTTTGCAGTTTGAGCGCAAAATACCCAAAAAAATTAGCCAAAGGTTTATAAGCTTGTATATGTCTCCAGATAGGGTGTAAGCATGAAAGTTTCCACAAAACTTAAAAAATCTAAGGATGAATTGAACCATAACAACTACATTTGACCCTTAACAACTTCATGTGATAACATTGGCTCCACAGGGGATAGAGTCCTCTCTGTGATGATACAAGAATTGTGGCAGCTCCATTGCCTTAGATGTTGGGTTATGGAGTCAATATAAATTACATTTTTCTGAAGACAACAGGTTGACATGTACACTACTCTACTTACATAGAGAAAATAAAAACACATGCTCCAGATGGAGTTTATTTATGTACAATCCTAAACTAACTAATTTTTTACAATAGGTTAGGTGAAAAAAAATTCCACCAGAGCCACTCAAGTAACTTCCTAACTATAAAATTCTCATACATGTCACTGATCAATGAATAATAACAAAAATATAACAACAGTGACATAAACTCCTTCAAAAAACCATACTCACCCATGAATATCGGTGAAATAATGCAATCCAATTTTTTCAGAAAATCTAAAACATATGACTCCATATAAGCTGCAGCTGGATCCTTAAAACCAAGATAAGAGGCATGATGATCCACAAAAAATAACTTCTCATCCATGAATGCCTCTTTGCTTCCACATAGATAACCTTATTATTCCCTTGTGATCAATTCTTTATCATAAAAAATGGCAGTCTCTTCATTTTCAGCATGATGATCACAAGATAATGCTATGACAGGTTTTAAATCACAGTGATAATGATCAGACAGGAAAATATAATTATCTATGCAATCATCAGTTACTATATGGTCAACATGTTTTGAAAACTGATCATAAGCTTGACATGCATCCATATCCATAGAAAAATATGAATATACTGAAGAATTATGTTCCAAATGTAAATCACACTTACATCCTTGTTGTTGTTCTAAATTTGATTCATACTCACTGTCTTTTTGCTGCAAATCTGAAATGTGGTGACAATCTTCTTGTTTCTCCTTGATTCGGATTTTATGAGCAGAACATAATGAATATAGATTATTAACAGGTGCTTAACACAAAATAACATAGATACAGTAAATCTGGTTTTCTATTCAATAACGAAATAAGCTGAAACTGTAAAATGCAGTGGAAACAAGCTTGCTGGAATGGTGGCGGCTTATCTCTGAGAAGAGATGTGACGGTAGCGCGCATTCGCAAGAAGAAAATTACAATGAGGATCTGAAGGAATTTTTACAATAAGAAAGAATTCCAAAAACCCTAGACATCCAAAAACCTAACCCTAGGAGATGAAGCGTCAAAAGTCATGTGGGCCCCGTTTGGGTAAGCTAGTACATCAACTTCCTAGGGTCGTAACTTTTGCATACAATCTCCGTTTTAGGCGTGTGATAGCCCATTGGAAAGGTATCACCGAGGAGATTCATTTTGGGGGCTCAATAATTCATTTGGATATCATTGAGGAGATTTATACTGAAAACCATTCATTTAGGCCCTCAAAATGGCCCCGGAAGTAAAAACTGCTAAAAATAGTAAATTGCTAAAAATGTCAGAAAATTATTTTGAGCCAGTTGGAAAAGGTGGGTGGCCACTGATATCCATATGGATCAATCCTCCCTCCTTAGTAAGTAATTGTCTCCATTGCGTTGAGGTCCCCCATTAGATGAGGAAATTTCTGCTGAATTTGGCCTCAGGTGAGCCACTTGCCTTGGTGCAGGAGCTGCCCTGCTTTGACAACTCGATAAAGATGGATACTTTGTTGTCGAGTGCCATTGATATGTCTTTCCACAATCTGATCATTGGATGCATGTTGTATGCAGTTGGGGTTGAGCTCTGTTGGTGTCAGTTGTTCTGCTACTTCTGAGGTGTCCAATAATGGTGGGAAATAAGGGTGAAGAAGATCCACGTTGAACACTGGGTGTAGGCAAAGGAAAGGAGGAATGTTGAGCTCAAAAGAATTATCCCCCATAGCCTTGGTGATAGTGTATGGTCCATAACGGAGTGGGCGAAGCTTCCGATGGGGTCCTATAAGGCGTTCTTTCTGCAAGTTCAACCAAACTTTGTTGCCCACCTGAAATTTATGTGGCACCCAATGTTGATCATGGTGTTGTTTGTACTTGTCATTGGACTTCTATAGGATATCCTGAACCTATTGGCGGATGTGCTAGATCCTCTCAATGAACCGGGTGGCTTTGTCAACTTCAGTTGGAGTAGGAGATGAGTCAGTCGAGGTGACTGCAAGGGGAAGTGCAACATCTATGGGACCCAATGGTTGGAATCCCAACCCCACTTGAAAGGGGTTGTGGTTGGTTGAGCTATGCAAGGCTCGATTGTAGCTATGCTGGACATAAGGAAGGCTCTCATCCCATGTGCAAGGGTTCTTTGAATTATACATATGAAGGATATGCACAATCATTCGATTTACAACCTCGGTTTGGCCATCTTTTTGGGGGTGGAAGGTCGTGGATTTGGTGAGCTTGGTGTCCAGTAGTGACCAGAGGCTCAATCAGAATGTGCTGAGAAATCGACTATCCTAATCTGAGACAATGGTTTGTGGGATTCCAAAATGTAACCAGACTCGTTCAAAGAAGAGCTTGGTAGTGGCCTCTGCTATGATGCTCTTCTTGCAGGCAACCAGAATCACCATCTTAGAAAAGCGATCAACAACCACAAAAACATAGTCATTTCCCCACTTGGTGGATGGGAGGCCCGACATGTAGTCCATTGAGATGGATTCCCATGGCCTGTCATGAGTAGGAAGAGGGGTGTATAGGCCCTATTTCTTAGTGGTTGATTTGGCAATAGCGCATGCAGTGCAGGACCAAATATACTTGTCGAACTCCTGTCGATGTTTCAGCTAGTAGAAATGTTTCTGTAGTATCGCCACTGTCTTTTCGATGCCGAAGTGTCCTGCCACCCGACTGTAGTGGGCTTCCTAGATCAGCTTCTCTCTCTCACTTGATGGAACACAGATATGGCTCAGACGACACAACAACCCATCCTGAAGATGGAAATTATTGACAACTACATTTGCACCCAACATTTGGTAGGTGGTGGAAAAGTCAGGGTCTGTCTCATAGAGTTGGGGCCATCTAGATGTCTCATGGCTGCAAGAGTCTAGCACCGTGGAGTGCTACAACTGGCAGTCTGCTGAGGCAATCAACGAGGCGATTGGTGCTTCCTTTTTTATACTTGATGTTGAGGTGGAATTGCTGCAAGTATGTGGTACATTTTTTATGGCGGTCATTCTTTAGTTTTCCCTGTGTCTGCATGAACTACAATGGCTTATGATCAGTGTGGATTACTGTCTCCTTCCCAAGAATGTAATGTCTCCACTCGCGGCATGCTTTCACAATGGAGTACATTTCTTTGTCGTAAGTAGGGTACTTACGGATAGTATCTGACAGTGTCTCACTATGATAGGCCACGAGGTGGTCATGCTGAGTGAGAACGGTGCCCACAACATAGTATGAAGCTTCTGTCTCTATCTCAAAGGGATGTTGCAAGTCTGGTAGTGAAAGTACTGGGGCTGAGCACAAGCGCTGCTTCAAATCATCGAACGCTTATTGTTGGGACCGGCCCCACGCAAATATTTCCTTACCACCACCCCTGTTTATTTGGCTGAGGGCCCATGCAATATGGGAGAAACCCAACACGAACCTGCGGTAGAAATTAGCAAGTCCCAAGAAGATTTGAAGCTCAGTGAGTGTTGTTGGGGTTGGCCAGTCACAGATGACTTGGATCTTTGTTGGATCCACATGTACGTTATGCTGATCAATGATGTATCCTAGGTAATGGACCCTGTCCATGCCGAAGGAACTTTTTTCCAGGTTGGCGTATAGCTTGTGTTGTCGTAGGGTGTGAAGAACTTGTTGAATATGCTACAAGTGTTTAGCCCAAGTCTTGTTGTAAATTAGAATGTCATCTAGATACACCACTACAAAAGTATTGGTGAATGGTCGTAGGATATCGTCCATCATCCTCATGAAAGTGGCTGGAGCATTTGTCAAACCAAAGGGCATGACCAACCATTCAAAAATTCCTTCCTTTGACTTGAAGGTGGTCTTCCATACATTTGTTTGTTCTATCGGGACCTGGTGGTAGCCAGACTTCAAATCAATCTTACTGAAGTATTTGGCCCCCATGAGTTGATCAAGGAGGTCATTGATTCGAGGAATCGGGTATCGGCTTCTAACAGTAATTTTATTCAGAGCCCAATAATCAATACAGAGTCGCCAGGTTCCATCTTTCTTCTGTACCAGCACAATTGGGCTCCCACAAGGTGATGATATGGGGCGGATGTGCCCCTTGTGGAGTAGTTCTTGGATATGTCGCTTGATCTCCTCATTCTCTAACAAAGAGAGATGATAGACTAGCCCATTGGGCAACAATTCGTAGGGGGTCAAATCGATGGGGTGCTTGACCTGGCAGTGTAGAGGTACCCCTGTAGGTAAGGAGAAGATATATGAGTATTCTTCCACGACCTTATCTACTTGCTTCTGTTGTGTGGAGAGGTCGGATGCAGAGACCCTGGATGTGGCTGCTATCTTTTTCTTATTCTGAGAGTGAATTACGAAGAAGATGAACTTCCCTGTCTGAGAGATGACCTTCCTGCATTGCTTAGCAGAGATCAAGGAAATAACACTAGGTGGGACTGCCTCGGGTATCCTGTACAATTTCCTATTCAAAGTATTAATAACACTACGAGGACTAGACTCATATACAACATGACATTTCCATAAATACGATTGGCCCAAAAGAACATCACAAACTTAGAGAGGAGAAACATCACACAATACCTCGTCTTTGAAGGGCTTGATGTCGTACGACAGTCGACACTGTTGGCTGACACAGAGATCACTTCCTTGGCGGAGCCATCCAATGGTGTAGGGTTGTGGGTGTGACATTGTTGGCAGGGCTAGCCGCTTGACGACCTCTGCTGAGATGAGGTTCTTCTAGCTACCACTATCAATGATGAAGTGTAGCGGGGTGCCTTTTACCCACATCTGTGAATGGAAGAGGCACTCTCCTTCTTCTGGCTCGTCTGGTTCACTAGGATGGAGCTTGGTGGTAGAAATGGTGGCACTGGGTTTCGTGTCAATGATCTGTCTTCCCCTTTTTGGTTCTATCTCGGAGTCAGAATATGCATCTGATTCAGAGGCTTTCACTTCAGCCACCAGTGACTGCTTTGAGCGACAGTCAACAATGTTATGCCAAGGGCTCTTATGGTATCCTTCTTTGCTTGTGGATTGTACTGGTTGTCTTGATACTATCCATATTTGCTTTGTCCTTTGTTCGATTGGTTGGGGCCGCCCTTTCCTGGATTTTGTTGTGAGGGGTTCCCAAGCCCAAATTGCTGCATCTTTTGTTTGAGCTTCTGCCTGATTTTGACGACATATCGGTAGGCTTCACCCAAGGATGAGATGTCCAGAAATTCCATTTCAGTCTGGATGTATCTATGTAGAGAACCGTGATACTTGAGCACCGGATGTTTCTCTGAATCTTTGATACCCAACTTGGTGCGCAAGGTATGGAAGATATTTGTGAAATCTGGCATTGCTTGGTCTCTTTCTTACCGCAGTGCGGTCCATTTGGTATACAGGTCGTCATAACTTCCAACAGGGTAGTATTGTTCCTTAATAGCATCCTTGAAGGATTACCAGGTGGCTGTGACTGAAAATAATGAGGTTTCCTCTATTTCCTTTTGCTCACAGAAAGTTTCCCACCAATCTTTGACATGGGGAACGACTTTGAGGAGCACAAAAGTAATCTTTTCTCTATTAAAAAATTTATGAACAGAAAAATACATTTCTAGTAGATTCAACCACTTGTCTACATCATCTGCATCTATCTGACCTTCAAATATAGGAATATCAAAGTTTATTTGTACCTTGAAGAGGGTGGCACCTCTGTTCGAAGAAGATGTGTCGCCTGTTGGTAGTCGCCGAAGGATTTGCACGAAACTATCCATCATCTCGTTCCTCTGTTGCATGAGGGATTCCTCAATCAACAGTTTGAAAGGATCTCCTGTCTCATCATCTTTATTTTCTCCTACCATGGGAGGTCACTTGGGCATGTGAGATCTTCTGTCCTCAAGAGAAACAAGCTTGAGACCCAACTCTTTGTACTCCGACCTCGTTGGGGACATGCATTAAGACGACAAGGAGAAGATCACTCTAATACCACTGATCCAATTTTTATGAGCAAAATGAAATGAATACAGATTATTAACAGGTGATTAACACAAAATAACATAGATACAATAAAATTGGTTTTCTCTTCAATAACGAAATAAGCTGAAATTGTAAAATGCGGCGGAAACAAGCTTGTTGGAATGGTGGCGGCTTATCTTTGAGAAGAGATGTGACGGCAGCGCACATTCGCAAGAAGAAAATTACAATGAGGATTTGAAGGAATTTTTACAATAAGCAAGAATGCCAAAAACCCTAGACATCCAAAAACCTAACCCGAGGAGATGAAGCGCCAAAAGTCATGTGGGCCCCGTTTGGGTAAGCTAGTACATCAACTTCCCGGGGTTGTAACTTTTGCATACGATCTTCGTTTTAGGCGTGTGATAGCCCGTTGGAAAGGTATCACTGAGGGGATTCATTTTGGGGGATCAATTATTCCTTTGAATATAATTTAGGAGATCAATACTTAAAAACATTCATTTAGGCCCTCAAAATGGCCCCGGAAGTAAAAACTGCTAAAAATAGTAAATTGCTAAAAATGTCAGAAAACTGTTTTGAGCCAGTTGGAAAAGGTGGGTGGCCACTAATATCCATCTAGATCACTCCTCTTGTGAAGGAATATTTTCAAGGTATTCTTGATCTCGAATCCTCTGGAAAGCTCGTATGTTCTCTTTGGCTTCTTCAGTATCCTCAAACAACCTTCTTAAAGATTAATATTTCCTTTCTCTCAAGAGAAGGAAAAGATTTGAATACTGATCCATTTCATAGTACACCATGGCACCAGTCTCGGAAGGTTAGATTTCCACTGGCATGCTATTATAAACACTATAAAAACTCTTGTTGAAGACAACCAAGGCTTCCTCTTACCCTCTCCTCAAAGCATTAAAATCATCCAAGTATTGATCAAGGGACTTGTTCTCACCCCAACAATTCAAAAATGCATTGCATAGCTCTATCCAAGAACCAATAGAATCAGATACCAAACCTTTAAACCATATAACAACATCTCCAAACAAATATTTTGACAACAACCTCATTGTAACATCATCATGAACTATCTCAAACTGAACAAAAAAGTTCTCAAAGGCCTCCAAATGCCTCTCAGCTGTAACATGATCTTCTCAAGAGAACCGAGGAATATACTCAAGGAAATCAAGATGATAAGGATGAAGGTGATATGACAACCTTAAAGGTTTAAAAATATTGCCTATGATTCTCATTTGAAAACTAGTGGGATGAATATGAGGTTTAACAAGTTGATGGTAAGGTTCAACATTAACAACAGAAGGTGGTGATATTTTAGAAGGATTTGAATAAATTTCAACCTACTCAAGGTTACAAGAGTGTCAAATATAGGAAGGATTTCAATACAAAGTGCATCCTTATGAATAGACTGAGGTGAGGATACAATATCAACATCTACAACACATGAAGAAGGTAGGTATTCTTCTTCCAAGGATGGATATATAAAGGAATGATTATGATCATACAAATAAAGAAAACACAAGATGGTCCTCTTTATATCTAAAGGAAAAGACAGGAAATAGATGATTAAGAAGAACAAGAGTTCATATAGAAAAATAATGAAATGATCCTTGGTTTTTCACTTCTTCCCCTTCATCTTTCTGTTAATAGGATCCTCCCTAGTGGATTCTTTGATTGCGGAGTCACCAGGTAGATAATTATAGCCATTTTTTTTGTCCCTCTCTTGTCTACCATCAAGAGTTGGATCTATGTCGTTCTCCCATGGAAGCTAGCTTCACACTTCGTTCCCCGACAACAACGCCAATAATGTTATCACTCCAAGAGTCACTCCTAGACTGCAAATGAGAGTAAACTTGGTAACATAGAAAATTAAATGGAATAAAATAGTTTGAATAGGTGGATCAACAAGAGAAGAGTAAAAATGAGGGCATCATACTGTTGCAAATACATTCCATTGGAAACAAAGTTATAACATCCTACAGATCAAAGGAAATCAAGCTTCCTACCAGACAAAAGACTTATGAAAATATGGATAAAAGAATAGAAGGTAAACAAAGAGAAGAATATCCACATAAGAGAGATCCTTTCTGTAATATAGATTAAAGAGTGCTTGAACAATAATCTATGATTAACAAGCAATTACCACAAATCCTTAGTAGCTCATGAATTCATTAACCAAAGGAAGATTTTGATCTTCAAAATCTATAAATATTACTTAAGAAAGATGATAAGAAATAATGGAAACAAGAGAAAAATAGTCTAGTATCACAACTATCATGAATCTCTAATGGCAGAAATGCCTACAACACATGCCCTCAGGCTTACAAATGAGAAACTCAACTGCTCCTCTAGATCTCTCCTCTCTTGGATCATGAATCCAACCCCTCTCCGAGAGCTCCCTCCTTCATTAAATAAAAAAGCATTAAAATATCCTTAGGAGGTAGAATCCTATCTCTTTCATTGAATTCTAGGCCTTGGAGATAGGTGGCAATAGTCAAAGAGACAAAAATCCAACAAACTGCTAATTTCCAGGAAATTGTTGGAAGTCTTTAATGAATTGTTTCCAATTCACTGCATGAGTTCTTAATGGAGCTAAAACTTAGGTGTAGGTGTCCCTTGACATCTAACTGATCCATGAGAATTCATTCGAACCCTCCTTGACAGCTGGAAACCTCCCAACAAGGAGAATATCCAATTAACTATGCAAAAAAAAAAAATTGCAAAACAATTCATAGTGCACTGGTGATTTAATTATTTCTCTCTAAATCCAAACTGGGCCAAGCTTAAATTTGGTCAGCAAGTCTCATCTTTCTCCACAAAATTTTTAAGAGAAACCCACTTCACCCTTTTGGTTTTATGATCAAATTTGTAACAATAGCTGCTACAGGAAATTCTATAGAACATTTCGTAGCGCCTGTCTATGTAGATCATTTCGCAGTGTTAGGCACTATGAAATGTCCTGTAGCTGCCCGATTTATGCAGTTTGATCCCAAAATACCCAAAAAATTTAGCCAAAGATGTATAATCATGTAGATGTCTCCAGATAGTGTGTAAGTATGATACTTTCCACAAAACTTAAAAAATATAAGGATGAATTGACCCATAACAACTACATGTGACCCTTAAAATATTCATGTGATAACATTGGCTCCATAGGGGATAGATTCCTCCCTATGAGGCTCTAAGAACTGTTGTAGCTCTAGTGCCTTAGATGTTGGGTTATGGAGTCAAGCTCAAATACATTTTGTTGAAGACATAAGTCTGACATGTACACTACTCTACTTACAAAGAGAAAATAAACACACATGCTCAAGATGGAGTTTATTTGTGTACAATCCTAAACTAACTGATTTTTTACAGTAGGCTAGGTGAAAACAAACTTTCCCCAGAGTCACTCAAGTAACTTCCTAAATGAAAACTTCTCATGTATGTCATTGATTAATGAATAATAACAAAAATATAGTAGCAGTGACATAAACTCCTTCAGAAAACCATACTCACCCATGAATATCGGTGAAATAATGCAATCTAAAAATTTTAGAAAATATGAAACATATGACTCCATATAAGTTGCAACTTTATCTTTAAAACAAAGATCAGAAGCATGTTGATCCACAAAAAATAAATTTTCATCCATGAATGCTTCTCTGCTTTCAAATATATAACCTTGTTATTCCCTTGTGAGCAATTCATGATCATAAAAAATGGAAGTCTCTTCGTTTTCAACATGATGATCACAAGATAATGGTACAACAAGTTTTAAATCACATTGATAATGATCAGCTAGGAACATATAATTATCTATGCAATCATCAATTACTATATGCTCAACATGTTTTGAAAACTGATCATAAGCTTGACATGCATCCATGTCCATAGAAAAATCTGAATATACTGAAGAATTCTATTCCAAATGTAAACCATACTTACATCTTTGTTGTTGTTTAAAATTTTATTCATACTCAATGTCTTTTTGCTGCAAATCTGAAATATAGTGACAGTCTTCTTGTTGCTCCTCTTGTGTAGGAATATTTTCAAAGTATTCTTGATCTTAAATCCTCTGGCAAGCCCATATGTTTTCTTCATCTTCTTCAGTGTCCTCATACAACCTTCTTAAAGATTAATCTTTCCTTTCTCTCAGGAGAAGGACAAGATCTGAATGTTGAGCCATTTCATAGTACACTATGGAAGCAGTCTCAGAAGGTCAAATTTCCACTGGCATGCTATGATAAAAACTGTAAAACCTCCTATTGAAGACAACCAAGGCTTCCTCTTCTCCTCTCCTCAAAGCATTAAAATCATCTAAGTAATGATCAAGGAACTTTTTATCAACCCAACACTTTAAAAATGCATTGCATAGCTCAATCCAAGAACCAATAGAATCGACTCCCAAACCTTTAAACCACACAACAACATCTACAAACAAATATTTAAAGAACAACCTCATTGTAACATCATCATAAACTATCTCAAACTGATCAACAAAGTTCTCAAAGGCATCCAAATGTCTCTCCACTGTAACATGATCTTCTCCAGAGAACCGAGGAAGATACTCAAGGAAATCAAGAGGATAAGGATGAAGGTGGTATGGAAGCCTTAAAGGTTTAAACATCTTGTCTCTGATTCTAGTTTGAAAACTAGTGGGCTGAAGATGAGGTTTGACAAGTTGATGGCAAGGTTCAATAATAATAATAGAAGGTGATGATATTTGAGAAGGATTTTAATCAGCTTCAACCTCCTCAAGGTTACAAGGGTGATCAAAACCAGGAGGGATTTGAATACAAAGTGAATCCTTATGAATAGGCTAAGGTGAGGATACATGATCAACATCTACAACAAAGGAAGAATAAACTTCTTCTTCTTCCAAGGATGGATATATTGTTGGCAGCCAATTCACTTTTTTTGTATCCTATAAGCTGCCTACACCTATGTCTTGTAAACATCAAGTTTTTTGTCGCATTTTTCAAATAGACGACACTTTCATTTCTTGCGACATTTACACATTTGTCTTCGTTAAGTTTTCACGACTGTAAGCGTGAAAACTTCTTCTTTCGAAGTTGTTTTTCGATCATTATCTGAACGGTCAATATCTTTTGTGTCATTATGCCTATTGCGCTTACCTTTTGTTGATCATTACACGACTGGAAATATCCTTTGATCGGTTCTCATACTTCGATTGATTGTATAACTTGGTTTTATTGAAGGCATTTAGCCTTTGGATTTGCACTTTATATGACTTGTCTGATCATTGATTCTATGAAATGCATAGGGGTTTGATTAAATTTTTTATATACATGTGATATAATACTTATGATAATCTTTTCATAAATTTGGCTAGTCGACTATATGAATTCCGTTTGGCACTTTGATTAAACTTTTGATTATATACATTGGCGCATAGTTTATTTTGATCGGATGTTTAAACACTATGGTATAACACTTGCGTGCATTGGTATACACCTTCGATTTTATTGGTTGTACACATGAATTAATGGTTGAACTATTATTATGGAGTAAGCAACTATGAAAATTGGTGGTTGTACTTGGATAATGAATATTATGCATGGAAGACTCCACCACCTTCGCATGGGTGCATTAATGCTTACCCCTTTTGGCTCGTTCATTGCTGTTGGTTTGGGTAGCTCTGTTACTGTGTGCGTTGGTGAATTCAAACCCTTCCCTTACCATGCATTCGGCTCCATGGCACCAGTCGTGCGAGTTGAACCCAATGGAAACCAGGCCCTGTTAATGTTTGACAATGCCCGCCAAGATTTGGAAGACAGTGGATGGCTTACCTTCGTTAAATGTTTTGAGGGTTTTAACCTCTGCGTAGCCCGACAGTTTTCCATAAATTTTGATGGCTTTCGAGCCAAGGTCATAGATATACAGTTAGAGGTTGATGAAAAGTTTATCATCTCAACTACGGGGTTACCTACCTCGGGACAACGTTGGTTTAAGAATTGCAAGGTCGAGGAAGTGTCGTGGACATTATTGTTTCAATCGTGCAAAATCACCTCCTGTGATAGAGGTATGCCTGTAACTATTCTTAAACAACGATGGCACAATTTATTAATGATAATCAAGTAGTTTGTGACCTGTGAAGGTCAATACGGGTTTGTGTTCCTCTACCACATGCGTCTATTGATGATTTTTATAGGGTATCCTCTAAACATGCCGTTCTATTTTCATCGGAGCCTGTATAAAATGCCCGCCGAGATTTGGTGACAGTTGGAAGGCCTTCATTGCCCATAATGGCTTTGATAAAACCGACCCTATACAGATTGATAAATCTGTGGTAGTTGAAACCAAGGCTGTACCCTCGGTGCCCTATCATGTCCTACTGCCTAAACCCTCGGTCGACCCTCTTATCGACTTACCCGACACTGTAACTAAGAGTGCAGAGGCCATTACAAAGCCTATGAGAGAAAATCTCAAGGAAAACCTTGCTGCAAATGCCAAAGGGAAAAATAATGCACGTTTGATTTCACGGATGGAAAGGAACAAGCCAAAACCCCATGTTGAGCCAAACCCTATCGTTTTGAGTGAGGACTCCGATTCGGAAGTGGAGCGTTTCTTGGCCAGCGAATACCCCTATTCGCAAGGTTTATGTGCCGAACCCTCTTATGATTTTGTATCAAACCTACCCCCCTGCCTAAAGGATGACCCTAACTACCCGGGTATTAAAGTGCCTTGTGAAACTCTCGATCATTTGTCCAAACCCTTGCCTTCTATGTCTAAACCCTCATAGTCACCCTGTGACCAATGCAATTCATGGTTAGAGCGATATTATATCGATGTTACGATACTCCAATCAAAGATTCAATCTTTGGAAGATCAGATTGCACTGCTAACCAGTCAAAAGGCCAAGCTCCAAGCAGTGGATAAAAAAAAAAAGACAACCGTCTCCATTCTGTTCAAAAACATGGAATTAGCCACGACTGTTGTAAATTCCAAGCTGGCATAATCAAGCAGCCTCGTCGCTACACAGTTATGGTTCTCACATCACTTTGTTTTGTAAATAATCTAGTTTTCTATATTGATTTTGATTCAGCTTTTAAATAGTTTGATCACTTATTCAAATTCCTCTATCATTCAGTGATCATCCTGTACATGGCTTTGTTTTGATTAAAATAGAAAGAGTTTCGATTCGATATATGATTTGCTCATAGATTTTTTATGGTTATTCATTTGGATTTCATTTGCTAAGCCTGTCTGAGTGAAGTAACGAATTAATGGTGTGCTTTCAATACAATTTGTTTTGTATCCACCTCTCACGAGAAGTTCCATACTCTATTTAGAATACGATTACCCCGATATTCGATTTCCTATGATTTGTATGCTGTGTTTGACAAATAATTTCGGGAGTGTAGTTGTTACTATGTGCTCTGTCATATGATTTTCCAAATCATGAATACCACTCAGTTTGATTTAAATTTGGAAATAACTACTCTGTTTTTATAAAAACAATGGTCTCATTAAACCTATGTAACTACACACGAAACATAAAACGATTATGATTTGCAACGAATATGCTAAACTCAGCCAATTAATTCGCTTGTTTGGATTGTTGTTTGGTTTGATTTTAAATGTGTAAAAATGAATTGGTCAAACCCAGTTGTAATTCGTTTGATTGGAACGATTTTGGTAAAAGAAAATCAATCTTGTTTGCTCACTGTGAAATGATAAACGATTGATAACAAAATCTATTTGATTGATCCTGTTACGATTTTTGTTATGTGTCGGTTATGGTTTGAAATCGTTCACAGCCTAAATCACCTGCTATACAGTTATCGTGATTTGAAAATAATCTTGTTCGATTCGATTATTTCCCCTGATGATAAGACAATTGTAATGAAGTGTTTGAGATTTGTTTCGTTTTCGATTGAATGTTAAAATGATTTCATAACTGATGGATTCGATTTGATTGAGAAATGATTACGATGTTGTTACATATGATTTCATTTACTCGACTTATGATGATGATCGAAACAGAGTATTGCTATCTCTGTATTCGGTTAAATGATGTGGATCCTGTTGGTATAATTCTTTCAAACTAAATGATTCGTTCTCAATAGTTATTGGATGAAGATTAAATTTAATTCTTTAAAAAGATTTGAATTAATTTAAATTCTGATTCTGTATCTTATTTTAGACTAGCTACAGAATCAGATGATTCTGTAGCTAGTCTATAGAATTTAATTTTTATCATTTTATTAATAAAAAAGTCTTCTAACTTGTCTATTTTGGATCTTTTTCACGTGAATTCGAAATTACATTGGATTTGATGGACAGTTTAGAGGATATTTGGATGTTTTAGTTTCATTTTAATTTCCTAGTTTAGGCAATTTTGGGATATCTTCCCAGATTATGTAAACAATTTGATAACTTCCACAGGGAGGTTTTACCCTGTGGAAAAACTTATAAATACTTATTATTTTTTTTGTAATAATCATCCTCATTCATGGGAGAACAAGGATATGGAATTTTAATACAGACTGAGACAAAAATTGATGTTCTGCCACAACTTTAGCTTTTCATAATATCAATATGTTGTTTCATGTTTATGTGTATCAATTTGCATTTGGTTAATGACTACTTTAGCTATCTTAGTCTTTTGCAAATGATATAATTTAATAAATATAATACATATCTGATTTCTTCCATTGTTTAAAAAACATAGCAATTACTTGATTCAGTTTGTGAATGACAAATTTCTCTTCTTCATCAATTGAATTATTAAGTATAAGTTTTTGCATAACAGGTTTACCTTATTGCATGGATTTATAAATCATATAATTGTTATGATTTTTTATGTCTTGTTTGTCCTGTAAACAAACTCAAAGAGAATTGCAGCTATCATTTATGAGAAGCTTCTGGTTCATCCGGTGCGAGTTTCCTTCCTCCGACCAGCTTCGAAGTCATCATACACAGGACAAATCTGGAGCGTTTCCAGGTTAGTTTGTTGTTTATTTGTTTAGTGTATTTGTTAGTATTTTAGTTAGATATATATGTAGTATATTAGATTGTTTAATTTCAGTAAGTTTTATTTCTTGTTCATAAAATCAAAAATCAACAAAAATATCTTCCTCTGTCTTAGGGTAGAAAGCAAATGAGTTTTCCAGGTTTTATTTAAATCTGTATTTTGTAGATATTGTATATTTTGTGAATAAGTAGTTTGTAGATATAGAAATAGTAGATTAGTTTGTTTGTTTAATAGTTAGTTTTAATTAGATTAGTTAGATTAGTTCATTTTATTTATTGTTAGTTAGTTTAGTTTGTTTTATTTAGTTTTAGTTAGTTTAGTTTGTTTTATTTAGTTTTAGTTAGATTAGTTAGTTTAGATTAGTTTTCTTTTTTCGTTTTCTTAGGACCTTAGATCGGCTAACAGAGCTGCTAAACCCGTCAGGGTGGTTCATTCCAAACAGCTTGGGTTATTAGACAACCCTGGACCGGTTCCACTCTCTCAATTGACAGACGGTCAATTTCACCTGCCAACAAATGGCGTTAGAAGGAGGGCCGACTGACAAGCTAGTCTTGTAGGAGCCTTTATTTTAAATGTATTCAATTTCCCCCATGGATCCCCAAATCACTGTGTTGGAACATGCTTTCAACTTCTCATTACCCGATGTTCCCAACGAGACAGTCTCTCGCTTGTCCAAACTCACCTTTGATGGTGAAGGCAATACATCTGCTAAAGACCACCTTAACAAGTTTTGGTGCAAATGCATCAAACATGACATCTCAGATTTAGGAGTTTTATGCAGACTTTTCTCTTTTACTTTTAGAGGTCGAATCAAACATTGGTTTGAATCCTTTCCAACATGTCACATTTTTGATTGGTTTCAATTTGTATAGCAGTTTCTAGATGCTTTTGAAATTTATGATTTTGATCAATTATGTGAAGAATTCCATACTTCGCTAATCAATGGTGATTCATCTTCAAAACACTTTTTGATAAGAGTCTATCATATCCTCTGCAAATTTAATCTCGATGATATGTCATTGGCATTAAATATCTTCTATGATGCTTCCATCCCTTCCATCCAGTCATGTTCAATCACAAATGAAGAACCAATTGTAAATCCTATCACTCAACTGCTAGAACAATCTTCTTCATAAGAAGAGCAGGATCATTCCGATAATGTTGAACAAGCCAGGGAGGTAGAATCTATTGATCAAGCTCTTATTGACAACCAAATCGGTTTTCCCTTTGAATCATTGTATTTTCAGTCTAAGACTAGTATGGAAGATGATTTGTTTCTGGCTCAAGGTGAATACCCTCATTCTTGTAACTCATGCTCTAATCAACATTTAAAATTAGTCATTGAAGAACACTTAAGCAACGGAAATATTCTTGAATGTTCTAGTACTCCTATGAAACTAATTAGAGAAGAAGTTACGGAACTAGAAGAAGAAACTTTAAACCTTGATCCTCAAAATGCACTTTGTTCATAAGAAAGACTAGATGCTTATCACATAAATTTTGAATTATCTGTCACACAAAAGGCAAATCCAGATGATCATATTATGTTGAGGAATTCGTCACCAAATCAGAGTAAGGGTTTTAAAGAAAGTGAAGAGAATTGTCTTGAGAATACCATTGTTGAGTATCATAGTTCAAGAGATTMTTTTTATCTKCTTATTTMTGATTYCTTTTATTCTTTATATCCTGATCTATKCCTAGATTCTGGTGGACTTGACATCTTACCTACAACATCCTACTCYTTTCCACCACAATCATATCCTTTCGATATGCTAARTTTTGKTGAAATCAATTCCAAACCTAACATTGATAAACTTGGATTTGATGCTTGTTCACTTTCATCACTCACATGGGAAGAGGACATGTTGCGAGATGATTTTACACAGTTTATTGTTGAAAAAGACAATGCATTACATCTTATGGAAATCAAACATTATAAGTTGCATATTCATTCTTTAATTAGCTCGAATCTTGATGTTTATGATTCACATTTTGAAATGATCGATCTCAACGAAGGAAACATTCAAACCAATGATCCAATTGATTCCATGAATCCTCCTATGATGAGTTGCCCATTGATATATTCATTTCATCAAGGTCATGGTTTTCATCCTCATTTTTGTGACAGAATATTAGGATGGCTTGAATATTCTTATATAAAAAAAATTCATAATGAAGATAAAGTTGTGCTTGCTTGGTTTATACCTAAGTATCTTGGAAGTAGGCGTGACATATTTCTTTTAGATCCTCCATGTGAAGAAATTAATGAACACTTAGAGAATTTTCAGGAGGATGGGGCATTTCCACCTCGGGTGATGGTTATTCCATTTCCTCGTCATCCTGACAAATTTTTCAAAACTACTTACACTCGCCTATGCCATTATGACCCTTATCACGACAAGATTGCGCAATGGATGGAGGATTCGTACAACAAGAATATCTGAGGAAATGGTAAGATCATGCTTACTTTGTTTCTAGATGTTGATTATGAAGGTAAGCGTGATATGTTTCTGTCATTTGTTGATATATTACCATTCTTTTTTATAATTCTTGATCTTGTTTTCATTGCAAGATTAGAGTTACTCCGATGACTACATTGGAAACATGACTTCACGTAGTATTCTGGTTTATTTAATAGTTAGGGTAGATTTAGGAATAGGTTTTCTTGTAGTTTTATTTCTCACTATTTCTCTTTGTAATAATGCAGTCATGCACGCAAGTGGGCGCACCACGAGAACCATAATATGATTGTTGTCAGGGAAGTCCCCTCGATCTTTTTTCTCTTTACTTCTAGTTGAACATTTATTTTCAAAAATGCAGTATCGTCATGCAAATCTTAAATGGAAAGTAAAGAGATAAATGAATCTGAATCAACCCTGACCCAAGGTACCATGAGTAGAACTTTTTTCCCATCAAATATGATTTTTCTACTTTTCAGTTTCCCAAGGGATTTGTTGCATGAGGTTTTCAGATGCACCTTTTGTACATATTTTGTTTTTTGTTTTTATTGTTTGGATTTCTTTGCTTTCCAATTTTTTCTTCGCTGGTGTGTTTTGATTTCTCCCTTATGCTTACCAGTTTTTGCTTTTAGAAATACACATACCTTCATGTTGAACTGGTCAGAAAAAGAAAACAGAAAATTTCTTCGCTGAAATAACTGCTAAGAAAATTGTATGAACATCAATGATATATTGCTGAAATTGATATCTATGTTGAAAAATTATGTTGTTTGAAAGAAGTTTACTGATTTCACTCTCTGAGAAAAGCTTGTCAAGATCATCTATTATATTTTTACGCTGTCCCTTTTCCGTAAAGGAATGACTCAAAATATGTCTCCCTGTCGTAGGAAGTTGTTTTGTAAATAAAACATCTTTGGAGCTAAGTAAAGGACAGTGCTAAAAAAATTCTGATGAGGTCTAAAAAATATGTTAAAATATCAAGATTTTCAGCGTCACCCTACTCAACTATATAGCTATAAAAGAAAAACAAAATAAAATTATTAATAAGAGCTGTGGGAAGTGCTTGTAAACCCGTCGGGATACTGAACAGGTCTGCTGGCAGCGGGTAAATGCATGCATGGCGCCAAGACAACTTCGTCGGGGTACTGAACAGGCTCGCTGGCAGCGAAGCAATTTCGGGTATATGAAAATTTGCAAATAAGAAACCTCTTAATGTCCTTTATTTTGATCTGGAACTTCTTGACAAGATACAGATGTCAGAGTGGGTTAAATGGAAACCCTGTCGAGGCTATGGACGCCTGCTGGTAGCAGTGGCCATGCCAATAGTATTGAAGATTTTATCTTTAATATCGTGACTTTCTAATCTTAATATTGTTATTGGTTTTCATCTTTTAGAACACTGCTGGAAAAAATGATTAATGATGATGTTTGCACGATTTTCTGGTTGTTATTTTTTAGTCAGAATTTTCTTGGCTATCCTAATCTGAATTTGTTTCTTTTGACAGAGATAACTGCTTCTTCCAGTGTGTCGCCATTGTTGGCAGCCAATTCACTTTTTTTTATCCTATAAGCTTCCTACACCTATGTCTTGTAAACATCAAGTTTTTCATCGTATTTTTCAAATAGACGACACTTTCATTTCTTGCGACATTTACACATTTGTCTTCATTAAGTTTTCACGACTGTAAGCGTGAAAACTTCTTCTTTAGAAGTTGTTTTTCGATCATTATCTGAACGGTCAATATCTTTTGTGTCATTATTCCTATTGCGCTTACCTTTTGTTGATCATTACATGACTGGCAATATCCTTTGATCGGTTCTCATACTTCGATTGATTGGATAACTTGGTTTTATTGAAGGCATTTAGCCTTTGGATTTGCACTTTATATGACTTGTCTGATCATTGATTCTATGAAATGCATAGGGGTTTGATTAAATTTTTTATATACATGTGATATAATCCTTATGATAATCTTTTCATAAATTTGGCTAGTCGACTATATGAATTCTGTTTGGCACTTTGATTAAACTTTTGATTATATACATTGGCGCATAGTTGATTTTGATCGGATGTTTAAACACTATGGTATAACACTTGCGCGCATTGGTATACACCTTCGATTTTATTGGTTGTACACATGACTTAATGGTTGAACTATTATTATGGAGTAAGCAGCTATGAAAATTTGTGGTTGTACTTGGATAATGAATATTATGCATGGAAGACTCCACCACCTTCGCATGCGCGCATTAATGCTTACCCCTTTTGGCTCGTTCATTGTTGTTGGTTCGGGTAGCTCTGTTACTATGTGTGTTGGTGAATTTGAACCCTTCCCTTACCATGCATTCGGCTCCATGGCACCAGTCGTGCAAGTTGAACCCAATGGCAACCAGGCCTTGTTAATGTTTGACAATGCCTGCCAAAATTTGGCAGACAGTGGATGGCTTACCTTCGTGAAACGTTTTGAGGGTTTTAACCTTTGCGTAGCCCGATAGTTTGCCATAACGTTCGATGGTTGTCGAGCCAAGGTCGAAGATATATAGTTAGAGGTTGATGAATAGTTTATCAGCTCAACTACGGGGTTACCTACCTTAGGACAATGTTGGTTTAAGAATTGCAAGGTCGAGGAAGTGTCGTGGACATTGTTGTTTCAATCGCGCAAAATCACCTCCTGTGATAGAGGTATGCCCGTAACTATGCTTAAACAACGATGGCATGATTTATTAATGCTAATCAAGTAGTTTGTGACCTGTGAAGATCGATACGGGTTTGTGTTCCTCTACCACCTACGTCTATTGATGATTTTTATAGGGTATCCTCTAAACATGTCATTCTATTTTCATTGGAGCCTGTATAAAATGCCCGCCAAGATTTGGTGACAGTTGGAAGGCCTTCATCGCCCATAATGGCTTTGAAGAAACTGACCCTGTACAGATTGATAAATCCGTGGTAGTTGAAACCAAGGCTGTACCCCCGGTGCCCTATCATGTCCTACTGCCTAAACCCTCGACCGACCCTCTTATTGACTTAGCCGACACTGTAACTAAGAGTGCAGAGGCCATTACAAAACCTATGAGAAAAAAGCTCAAGGAAAACCTTGCTGCAAACGCCAAAGGGAAAATGAATGCACGTTTGATTTCACGGATGGCAAGGAACAAGCCAAAACCCCCTGTTGAGCCAAACCCTATCGTTTTGAGTGAGGACTCTGATTCGAAAGTGGAGCGTTTCTTGGCCAGTGAATACCCCTATTCGCAAGGTTTATGTGCTGAACCCTCTTATGATTTTTTATCAAACCTACCCCCCTGCCTAAAGGACGACCCTAACTACCCAGGTATTAAAGTTCCTTATGAAACTCTCGATCATTTGGCCAAACCCTCGCCTGCTCTGTCTAAACCCTCACAGTCACCCTGTGACCAATGCAATTCATGGTTAGAGCGATATTATATCGATGTTCCGATACTCCAATCAAAGATTCAATCTTTGGAAGATCAGATTGCACTGCTAACCAGTCAAAATGCCAAGCTCCAAGAAGTGGGTAAGAAACAAAATACAACTGGCTCCATTATGTTCAAAAACGTGGAATTAGCCACGGTTGTTGTAAATTCCAAGCTGGCATAATCAAGCAGCCTCGTCGCTACACAGGTATGGTTCTCACAACGCTTTGTTTTGTAAATAATCTAGTTTTCTATAATGATTTTGATTCAGCTTTTAAATAGTTTGATCACTTATTCAAATGCCTCTATCATTCAGTGATCATCCTATACATGGCTTTGTTTTGATTAAAATAGAAAGTGTTTCGATTCGATATATGATTTGCTCATAGATTTTTTATGGTTATTCATTTGGATTTCATTTGCTAAGCCTGTCTGAGTGAAGTAACGAATTAATGGTGTGTTTTCAATATAATTTGTTTTGTATCCACCTCTCATGGGAAGTTCCATACTCTATTTAGAATATGATTACCCCCAGATTCGATTTTGTATGATTCATATGCTGTGTTTGACAAATAATTTCGGGAGTGTAGTTGTTACAATGTGCTCTGTCATACGATTTTCCAAATCATGAATACCACTCTGTTTGATTTAAATTTGGAAATAACTACTCTGTTTTTATAAAAACAATGGTCTCATTACACCTGTGTAACTACACCCGAAACATAAAACGATTATGATTTGCAACGAATATGCTAAACTTAGCCGATTAATTCTCTTGTTTGGATTGTTGTTTGGTTTGATTTTAAATGTGTAAAAATGAATTGGTCAAACCCAGTTGTAATTCGTTTGATTGGAATGATTTTGGTAATAGAAAATCAATCTTGTTTTCTCATTGTGCAATGATAAACGATTGATAACAAACTCTATTTGATTGATCCTGTTATGATTTTGGTTATGTGTCGGTTATGGTTTGAATTCGTTCACAGCCTAAATCACCTACTATACAGTTATCGTGATTTGAAAATAATCCTGTTCGATTCGAATATTTCCCCTGATGATAAGACAATTGTAACGAAGTGTTTGCGATTTGTTTCATTTTAGATTGAATGTTAAAATGATTTCATAACTGATGGATTCAATTTGATTGAGAAACGATTATGATGTTGTTACATATATTCATTTACTTGACTTATGATGATGATCGAAACAGAGTATTGCTATCTCTGTATTCGATTAAATGATGTGGATCCTGTTGGTATATTCTTTCAAACTAAATGATTCATTCTCAGATAGTTCTTGGATGAAGATTAAATTTAATTCTTTAAAAATATTTGAATTAATCTAAATTCTGATTCTGTATCTTATTTTAGACTAGCTACAAAATCAAATGATTCTGTAGCTAGTCTATAGAATTTAATTTTTATCATTTTATTAATAAAAGAGTCTTCTAACTTGTCTATTTTGGATCCTTTTCAGGTGAATTCGAAATTACATTGGATTTGATGGACAGTTTAGAGGATATTTGGATGTTTCAGTTTCATTTTAATTTCCTAGTTTAGGCAATTTTGGGATATCTTCCCAGATTATGTAAACAGTTTGATAACTTCCACAGGGAGGTTTTACCCTGTGGAAAAACTTATAAATACTTATTATTTTTTTTGTAATAATCATCCTCATTCGTGGGAGAACAAGGATATGGAATTTTAATACAGACTGAGACAGAAATTGATGTTCTGCCACAACTTTAGCTTTTCATAATATCAATATTTTGTTTCATGTTTATGTGTATCAATTTGCATTTGGTTAATGACTACTTTAGCTATCTTAGTCTTTTGCAAATGATATAATTCAATCAATATAATACATATCCGATTTCTTCCAGTGTTTAAAAAACATAGCAATTACTTGATTCAGTTTGTGAATGACAATTTTTTCTTCTTCATCAATTGAATTATTAAGTATAAGTTTTTGCATAACAGGTTTACCTTATTGCAGAGATTTATAAATCATATAATTGTTATGATTTTTTATGTCTTTTTTGTCCTATAAACAAACTCAAAGAGGATTGTAGCTATCATTTACGAGAAACTTCTGGTTCATCTGGTGCGATTTTCCTTCCTCCGACCAGCTTCAAAGTCATCATACACAGGACAAATCTGGAGAGTTTCTAGGTCAGTTTGTTGTTTATTTGTTTAGTGCATTTGTTAGTATTTTAGTTAGATATATCTGTAGTTAGTATATTAGATTGTTTAATTTCAGTAAGTTTTATTTCTTGTTCATAAAATCAAAAATCAACAAAAATATCTTCCTCTGTCTTAGGGCAGAAAGCAAATGAGTTTTCCAGGTTTTATTTAAATCTGTATTTTGTAGATATTGTATATTTTGTGAATAAGTAGTTTGTAGATATAGAAATAGTAGATTAGTTAGTTTGTTTAATAGTTAGTTTTAATTAGATTAGTTATATTAGTTCATTTTATTTATTGTTAGTTAGTTTAGTTTGTTTTATTTAGTTTTAGTTAATTTGTTTTATTTAGTTTTAGTTAGTTTGTTTTATTTAGTTTTAGTTAGTTTAGTTTGTTTTATTTAGTTTTAGTTAGATTAGTTAGTTTAGATTAGTTTTCTTTTTTTGTTTTCTTAGGACCTTAGATCGGCTAACGGAGCCGCTAAACCCGTCAGGGTGGTTCATTCCAAACGGCTTGGGTTATTAGACAACCCCAGACTGGTTCCACTCTCTCAGTTGACGGACGGTCAATTTCGCCCGTCAACAAATATAAAGGAAGGCTGATGATCATCTGAATAAACAAAGCACAAGATGATCCTCTTTATATGTAAATGAAAAGACATGAATGAGTTGATAAAGAAGAACATGATTTCATGTAGAAAACTAATGAAATGATACATGCTTTGACACTTCTTCCCCTTGATATTTATATCAAATGAATCTTCCCCAGTGGAGTCTTTGATTGTGGAGTCTCTAGGTAGATAGTTACAGTCAATTTTGGTGTCCCTCTCTTGTCTACCATCAAGAGTTGGATCTATGTCGTTCTCCCAAGGAAGCTATCTTCACACTTCATTCTTTGGAAACAACCAAGAATGTTATCACTCCAAGAGTCACTTCCAAACTGCAAATGAGAGTAATCTTGGTAACATCAAAATGTAAATGGATTAAAATAGTTTGAATAGGTGGATCAACAAGAGAAGAGTAAGAAGGAGGGCATCACACTACTGCAAATACATTCCATTGGGCATGGAGTTATAACATACTACAGATAAAAGGAAATCAAGTTGCCTACCAGACAAAAGGCTTATTCAAAGATGGATAAAATAATATAAGGTAAACAAAGAGAAGAATATCCATATAACATAGATCCTTTCTGTAATATATCTTAAAGAGTGTTTGAACAATAATCTATGATTAACAAGCAATTACCACAAATCCTTTGCAACT
>ML789868.1:296303-308030 GCA_009831015.1 Picea engelmannii | reverse complement strand
AACTCCACCAGCCATATCCCATTTCAAGTGGGGCTGGGATTCCAACCCTTGGATCCCATTGATGTTGCACTACCTCTTGAAACTACACAAGAAAAATATTCCCATGTTCAGTCTAAGGCCAACAAAGCCACTAGATTCATTGAGTGGATTCAACACATCCGCCAACAGGTCCATGGGATTTTGCAGAAACCCAATGCTAAGTACAAGCAATGCCATGATCAACACCGGGTATCGCACCAATTTCAAGTGGGAGACAAGGTCTAATTACATTTGCAGAAATAGTGCATTACAGGGCCCCATTGGAAGCTCCACCCACTTCGCTATGGGCCTTACACTATCACCAAGGCTATGGGTAGCAATCACCAAGGATGTGGGTAGAAATTATTTTGAGCTCAACACTCCACCCTTCCTTGGCTTGCACCCAGTGTTCAATGTGGCCCTCCTTCGGCCATATTTTCCACCATTATTGGACACCTCAAAGATCGCAGAATAGTTGAAACCAAAAGAGCTCAACCCTGACTGCATGGAACAAACATCCATAGATCAGATAATGGACACACAGGTCAAGGGCACTTGCCAATAGAGGATCCAACTTTATCGGGTTGTCAAGGCAGGGCATCTCCTACACCAAGAAAAGTGGCTCACATGGAGCCAAATTCAACAAAATTTTCCTCACTTGATGGGGGCACTCAATGCAATCAAGACCATTTCTTCCTAAGGGGGGAAGATTGATCCATGTGGATAATGGTGGCCACCTACCTATTCCAACTGGCTCCTCTTGACAGTTTTTAATTCAGCACGTTCTTTTGTACTTCTTTGTAATTGTGGATTCTACACTTTTGAGGTTTTCTGAATCCCTACACAGCTTCCAGGTGGATATTGGTGGCCTCCCACTTAATCCAACTGGATTATTTTGGAATTTTTCATGTCAGTACATCTTTTTGTACTTCCAAGGTCATTTTGGGACCCTAAACATTGTTTTTTTGGCTTGCCATAGTGAAACTCTAGACGGAGCTATAGTTTGATGGCATAATTTGTATTTCTCAAAAACACCTTTCCAATGGGCTATCATGTGCCTAAAACAAAGGTCGTATACAAAAGTTATGACCCCGGGAAGTTGAGGTACTAACTTACCCATCAGGGCCCACATAACGTTTGGTGTTTCATATCCTAGGGTTAGGTTTTTGGATTTATAAGGTTTTGGCATTCATAAGTAATGTTAAAAAGTCCTTTGGAGCCTCATTGTAATCATTCTCCTCAAACAGATGTGCATAGCAACCACATCTCTTCTCAGAGATAGCTACCACCATTCGAGCAAGTTGTTTCAGTTCTGCAGTTTTATAGTTTCAACCTATTTTATTTATTTGATAGAAGTTATTGTTCACTAGATATGTGTTGTTTTTCTTCATATCTCTGTGTTATGGTATTCAATCTGTTATTCATTTCATTCCACTCATAAATCTAGATCAGAGGTTTCTTTTAAAAAGAACAATATAACATTTTATAATATTTAGACCTAATGGCTTGGCAAGACACTTGCTACACTCGCGATCTAGAAAAACCTAGCCCTACATGCACCAACCCCCTTCTGTAGATGGAGCTATTGCACCCAAGTCCGCAGCAATGCACCAGGATGATGCTATTGATCTTTGAAGATGAACCTAGGAGGGGGGGGGGGCAACCCACTTCTTACAGGAATGTGTTCGTGAATGACCGAGAAGGAATGAGAGCCAAGAGGCAAACCTTTGAACTGCTTCCCCACCTGTGGGAACAACTCCTATACACAGAACAAAGCTTCAACAAAGAAATGAAACTGGAACCGAGTATGTCTCATCCAAAGAAATCTCGTGGATGGAAACCATGGAAATGTATTCCCCAATTGGACAAACCGCCCAGATACACCATCAACTCAACCAGGGTTAGAGAACACACCCAGTTCACGAGAGAGCATGCTCTAATAGGAAATGTTTTGGGCCTATGGCCATCAGAAAGGGACATCATGAGATGGATCAAATATTGGTGGAACCCCAAGGGAGACTAGGAAGTGCAACTCAGTTCCAAGGGGTTTTCTACGATCATCCTCTAAAGTTTAGAATACAAGGACAAGATATTTGACAATGGTCCATATTTCTAGTACAAATTTGCAGGACTGTTCCTCAGGTTCTGGACAGATCGTCTTAGCCTAGAGAAAGAGGACTTCACCATGGAACCAGTCTGGATCATACTATATTCTCTACAACATGAATTTTGGTTGGAGGAAATCCTCATGTGAATAGGGAATACAATGGGAAGATATGTAAAATCCTCAGAGGAAACAAAGTAGAGGAAATACACTTCCTATGCCCGAATTTGTGTTTATATGGATATATTGAAGGCTCTACTAGGATCAGTAACCCTAGAATACCAAGATGAATACTGGAATCAAACCATGGACTATGAGCACATCTCCTTCCACTGCAAAAAAATCATGAACACGATCACCTCTTCCATGACTGTCCCTTGAATGCTCAAAACCCAAAAGTATGAGAGGGGAAGCAAAAGTATGGCTATACCAGGGTTACGGGTAGGAAAAAACAACCCCCCAGAAAACAAAATCAAGAAAGCACTCAAAAAATCCCCACCATAAATTCTATTGACATCTTCAACCAACTCCTAGAGGGAGAAGACGTAGAAAATCCCCACAAGAATGGAAACCAGGATAAGGACAAGGAAAAATCCAAGCACCAAATGGAATCAACCAAAGAACAAAACAAAGAGTCAGGCCCAGTATCCCATCAAAATGTGGACAAGCTAGAGGATGGGGGGATACCCTAATGCAACTAGATGAACATGATCTAGCGAATATAGATCTAGAGAAACTTGAGGAGGCCTTTAACAAAAAATAACTACAAACTATCCCAATAGAACAACTCAGGAAAGTGCATAAAGTTTTCATCGACTCTACCGTAGGAGCCACCTCAAGACTAGGAATATTCGTAGACCCAGCCTTGGAGTTAATATGTACCTCATATGAAAGCAAGCGTCGGGGTCGCAAATCTGGACAACAACTCATCAAAGGAGTAGGAAACTACATGCTCAATTCAGGGCGGATCCACACACTCACGGAAGGGTATATCAATCCACCCCCCAACTTGTCATGATGAAGACAATCACTTGGAATATTAAAGGGCTTAATGGAAGGTCCAAACAAAGGACCCTTCGAGACAACATTCATGTAGAGAATATGAACATTCTTCTCTTACATGAAACAAAATGTGTCGGAGCTGACATGGAGGAAATATTCCAACGTTGTTGGAGGACCTATAATTCCATTCATTTAGATTCAAATGGGGTCAGAAGGGGCCTAACAATCTTATGGAACCTTGCATCAATTATCATAGACCAGCCTTTCTCCACAGTGGGCATGCTCACAACCCACTTCAGGGCCTTAGGCTTTAACAAATAGGGGATGATTACAAATGCTTATGGGCCGCAAAGTGCTCAATAAAAATAACCGTTCCTTCGAAGAAAAGATACAATTACTTCACTGATGGGATGAATGCATTGGTTGATAAGGGGTGATTTCAAAACCATCCTTATGCTAGAGGAAAATACTGGAGGCACCAAGCGGCTGGATCAAGATAGTGGTAAGTTCAAAACTCTAATAGATCAACTCGATCTGATAGAAATAGAAACTAGAAATGGTATCTTCACTTGCTCCAACCATATATCGGGGCACCAACATGTCGCAAGTAAACTAAATCAATTCCTCATCTCCGAAGAACTTTTGTTGGATGATTTGGCACTTGAAGCCAACATCCTGTCAAAATCCGGCTCAGATCACTAGCCATTTTCTCTCTGGTTAGACACATGTGCCACACCCAAACTTAAGCCCTTAAGATTTGAGAAGTTATGGATTACCCACCCGGACTTTCAAAACCTCTCCAAAACTTGGTGGAGGCAGGAAGAAATAGACCACGACACATGTATGTACAAATTCCAACAAAGATTAAAACACTTCAAACGGTAGCTAAAAAGATGGAATAAAAATGTGTTTGGTAATATACTACAAAAGAAGAAATAAATTGTGCAACGCTTGGAGGCAGTGCAACATGTCTTCATTATAGGGGAAAGAATGACATCCTCGATAAAAGAGGAAGAGAAGTTACAAGTAGAACTGGAAGAGTGATAGAAGAAAGAGGAGATTCTCTGGTGGCAGAAATCCAGAGTACAATGGCTTAAGAAAGGGGAAAATAACACCAAGTTCTTCCACATATCCATGGTGCACATGAGATATATCAATAGAATCACTCAACTAGAATACAACCAGGGAAAACCCATTCTAGATCATGCAGGTATAGAAGAGGAATTGACAAACTACTATAAATATGTCCTCACATAACCCATAAAGGATCGAACACTTGCTATTCACAAGATTACCAGGCACATCCCCCCTGGTCATAAAAGAACAAAATGAAACACTGAATCAGCCATTCACATAAGAGGAAGTGGATCAAGCAGTTAAAGAGATGCCACTAGGTAAAGCCTCGGGGCCGGATGGATTTACAACATATTTCTTTCTCTATTTTTGGTCACTGATCCGGGAAGAAGTCTAGAAAGTAGTTGAGGAATCCAAAACTTTCAGGCAAGTTCTTTTATCCTTCAATGCCAACATCCTCACTTTAATCCCAAAGGAATAAAGGGTAACACATCCCAAACAATTCCGGCCAATAGCACTCTACAATGTGATCTACAAAATGATCACAAAATTTATTTCCCTATGACTCAAACTGATCTTTCCCTTCATCATCTCCAAAGAGAAAGCAGGGTACGTGGAGGGGTGTCAAATCATGAATAGTGTCATCCTGGCACATGAATTCATTCACTCACTTAATTCCATGTGAACCAAAGGTATGATCATCAAACTCGAACTTTCTAAAGCTTTTGATAGAATAAGCTGGCAATATATGTGCTCCCTCCTCGAAGCCTTTAGATTTGATAATATCTAGGTAGCCTACATCATTCAACTCACATATTTAGCCTTCTTCTCCATTCTAGTTAATGGAGTGCCCTCCCGACCCTTTTATCCCAACCAGGGAATTCAGCAAGGGGATCCCCTCTCCCCTTTCCTCTTTGTCATAATGGTTGAGGGCATTGGCCGCTACATCAAAGACTCAATAAAGGATGGCTCCCTCAAAGGTCTACCTCTCCACAACCTTCAACCATCTCCCTCCCATAGTCAATTTGTAGATGACACATTGTTGTTGAACACCCCTACTACCCAGGAGGCTAACAAGCTCAAAATCATCCTCATTGACTTCACAGATGCATTGGGAACCTTCCTAAACCTTGACAAGTCGCAACTCTACTTCTTCAACACCCCAATGGAAATACAAAACCATATCTCCCAAATTCTAGGAATCCCCAAGAGCTCCCTTCTGTCCAACTATCTCGGTGTCCCCCTCACGGGAGAAACCACCTGTAACATCTCCCGAGACAACCTTCTGCTTTCCATCTCTAATCACCTAAGCAAATGGACCTTCAAATCGCTAAACCTTTCAACCCATCTGGTTCTTTTCAAATATGTGCTACAAGCCCTACCGACTTACCTCTTCATCGCCTTGGAAACACCTCAGTCAATCATCAAAGCCATTAGAAACCTCCATCAAATCTTCCTATGGAATGAACATAATCTGGATAAGAATTGGGCACTCATAGGATGGGACAAAATTTTTCAACCTAAATTTCTAGGTGGGCTAGGTCTTAGGGATCCACGAAGAATCAATTGTATAATGGGGGAAAAACTTTGGTGGCACTAGCTCAAACATCCCATAGAACTGTGGGCGAGAATCTAGAAATGAAAATGTGCACCTAATATCAAAGAGGACCTTGTTATCAAACTCAATGATCCGATTCAAGGTTCCAACATCTGGAACACAGCTTGGAGCAATAGACCTCTCATACAGAAACATGCGTTTTGGAAAATTTGAAATGGAGAACACTCCTTATTTTGGCAAGACTCTTGGCAGCAACAATCACCCTTGTCCTCCATAGAATATTTATGCCCCCTCCATCATTAAATTAGATCATGGGATGCTCTACATGTAAAAGATCTCTAGAAATAAAACTCGCAGCAACACCCCTGGCGCATATGGAAAACTCAACCCCATGAATTAAGCATACATGAGGGAACTGACATGCATGCCTGGAGAGACTGCGCTAATCAGTGGAAAATATGTATCGGGATGGTCCAGACATCCTCATATGGGGCCACTTTCCAAAAGGTAACTTCTCAATCAAAGAGTCGTATCATCTCTAGGAAAACTACCAAATACAACCAAAAGAGCACATATGGGGAAAAATATGAAATCCAAAATTCTGGTCGAAAGTCTCACTATTTCTCTGGTTAATTGCTCAAAACCACATTCTCCCTTGGGACAACCTAAGAAAACGGGGATTTGTGGGCCCTTCAATCTTCCTCCTTTGTCGACAACAGGAAGAGACAATGGGGCATATCCTAAATCAATGTAACCATAGTGAATCCATTTGGGATATGGCACTGTAATTAATGAGTCACTCTAACAGGAACTGAGCCAACATTGTAAGCACCATTTAAAACTGGGTTTCAATCACCTATCAAAACTGAATTCTAGATCACATCTAGAAACTGCTACCAGGCTTCTTAGTCTGGCAAGTCTGGAAAAAAAGAAATAAAAGAATTTTCTACTCCACTTCCTCCCCTCCTCACTCTACTTGGACAAAGATCCTCAACCTAGTTTTGGAAACAATCAGAGCCGAGCAATGGACTCAGGAAGACTTGAAGTGCAATCCCTCAGAAATTCACATCCTCCAGGCCTAATAGCTAAACCTCTCCAAGGATCCCCGACAGAACATCATTCACCCAGTCAAAATCACCTGCAGTCCGAACACTTGTTCCCCTCCCCCTCCTGGCTTTGTCAAATTAAATTTCGACTGTTCCTCAGAGGGTAATCCAGAGCTGGAAGTTTTTAGAGAAGTACTACGAGACAATGAGGGGAGAATTTTACATATCACAACATGATATCTGGGATTCAACAAAAATAATGTTGTAGAAATCTGGAGCCTTCTCAAGAGGATTAATCTGGAAATCAGTCACAACATCTTTCATCTCATAGCGGAAGGAGACTCCCAGGTAATTATCCATCTAATCTCTAAAATCATCCATGGTTCACACCCCTCGAAAATTTATCCAAGATGAAGATTACTAGGATTGTTGGAAGACTTCAAGTACCTCCTTCAACCCCATGTCACACTCATCCCCTCACATGTGAAAAGAGATGGGAAAAAAAATAACAGATTGCCTAGCCAACAAGGGATGGACTCAAAAGAAGAGAAAATCCAATTGGATGCTCAAATATTCCCCCCTAGGCTAATGACCAGATGTCTCGATTTATCCTGAAGAGAGTATCCCCCCGGGATGGGGCGACACGTAGCCTAGGGGTGGCCATGCAGCCCCCATGCAATCCACACCATAAATATGGTCGACCGCCACCCCAAGGCTCATTTTCGGATGGAGGACGACCATAAACGCACACAGAGGATGGGAGGACAACTCCCCCACGTAGGTTTAATGGCGCCCTCACTGATTAATGGCATGGGAATGACGACATGTACGTGAGGAGGTTGTGCGATCTTATCATCCCCTTGGATAATACTCCATCTTGGCCATGGAATTCACCATTTTGTTTCTTCGCTCTACTTGGTGATCCGGTTCTGGTCCTCTCAGAGTTTTATGGCCTCATTCTCATATTCCTCTGGCCTCTAGGCTCTGTCATGTCACATGAGAGAGGGAAACCCAGGAGGGGACCCTCCTGGTACTATTATGTTGTAAGGTAGAGATTCCTGCGTGAATTGGAGAGGGATTCATCGATAGCTTGGATGTAGCAAATCAAGAAGTTGACTATGCCTCCAATGGCCTTTGTGGAGGAGGAATTCCTGAATGAACCAATTCAAGTTCCACTAGAATCCATCCTCTACATGGTCCCAGACTCCTAGGATAGACCCAACACTAGCATTGTAGAAATGGATACAATATCAACCATGGAAGGAGACACTTGCATCATCCAAGATGAAATCCCCACAACGACCTGCCCAGCCGAGCCCCCACTACTCAACCCAGAAGAAGAATGTGACCAGAGTTCTCCTAGTCTCTTCAGTCTGGAGCAATCGGGGCTCATATTTGATATGAGGGGATATATGATGGAGCAACTCCACTGCAACACCCTTATTAACAACTGAATCAACATTTTGTTTGATTCCTTATCGAATGCCCTTTTCACTCATACCCAATGACGACACTCCTCATGGAAACTCTCTAGATGGCAGGTTCCACTGTTCTAACAAACCTCCTAATGTTTAAAATTTATCATCCCTCTGTGCCTCGCTTGCATGGAAATGGGGTTTTTTCTTGTCTTCCTTCTCGAGTTTTCTGTTTAGTTTGAATTATTAATTTTTGAATGTATGTCGAGACAGAACTGTCAATACCATATGTTGCCACTTTCTCTAGTTTCCAACTGTGTTGCTGAGCAAGTGGTGGTTGCTATTTTTGGCCATAAGTATAAAAGGTTGCCACCTGTTTCGGTTTTCACTAGTTTGGCGGAACATGTGGCAAGCATGTGACACATTTCATTTTTGTACAGTGACAACAAATTAATCAAGAAATACAACTTTTTTTATTTAAAAAAAAGAATAATAGAACATCCAACCCTTGGTATGATAAATAATGTAAAATTGCTAGGAAATCCATTAGGGATGCTTCTAATGAGTCCTTAAAACTCGATAAGATCAATATGTACAAATCCCTAATTAAAAGGAAAAAAAAAGTATTGTATACATAAAAGGAAAGAGTGGATTTTACACCTGTCTAAGTTTGATCCTAAGAAGTTATGGAGGAAAATTCTAATTTGCAATACTAAAGAAAACAATCTAATTCCCTTAAGTGACTAGAATTCCTACCTTTAAAGTCTTTACGAGTTCCCTAATGTCATGGACACCATTCCTATTGTTCCTACAAAGGATGAAGTTTTTTCTTTGGACAACATAGAGTTCGGGGTTAAGTGTCTTGCAAATGGGAAAGCTAAAGACATTGAAGGCTACCAATCTGAAATTTTTAAAATCGGAGGGCCTATCGTCATCCCTCACGTACACAAGCTCTTCAATTTAACAATCAAGCAAGGATTCCCTAAACCTTGGACACAAAGTCTCATTGTACCTATTTTTAAAAATGGGGATAGAAACATTATGTAACATCCCAATTTGATTATTTAATTTTCATAGTTGTTAATTTAAATTTAATTAATTATTAAAATAAATTCAATAAGTCTTTTATTATTTTACTATTAACAAGGAGGTGAAGTAATTAATGAAGGGATAAGGCTGTTGGGGAATTAATGAGGGGGATAAGGTAGTTGGGGAATTGAATGAGAGGGGAGGATAAGGAAGAGGGCAGGGGACTTGGAGAGAGGGGTCTCATTTTGTTTTGGAAAATTTTGCAAGAGGTGGAAGAGGAGGAGGAAAATGGGGAGAACATATTGTTTTTGGAACTCTCACAAGGCACTGTTGTTGTTGGGAACTTTGGGCTTGGGGGCCAGGAAACTACAATGATTCCTGGAGCTAGGGGCCAGAGAGGCTATTCCTAGTTGGTTGGGAGGTTTATATTCAGTTGGGCAGTTTAGGGGCATTTTAGGCAAACACAAGAACAAGTGAACCAGGGGCTGAATCAACCAACCTGCAGGTGGAGGTATGTATTCTACCATTTGGTCTATTATCATTATGTTTTCATTATTATATTATTGTTGTTATTGTTATTATGTTGTTTTTTATTCTCCGTATAATAAAATCATGAAAGAAATAAAAAACATAAACTAAATTTCAGTCATTTCAGTAGAAGATTATATAAAATATTTATTATTATATTGAGGCCCTGAAATAAAGGCCTTACAAATGGTATCAGAACCCTAGTTTAAAAACTGGGGCCTAGGCCTACTATTGAAGGATGAATATGCCTTTTGATTTCAAAACAACCTTGGAAGTATGAGCATGTAGCCTTGAAACTCTTTAATTGCAACCTTAAGTAAGAAACCATTCAACTTGGAACCTAAATTCGATGTTGCAAGGAAAACATCTCTACCAGAAACCCTTGTGTACAGTAAAACCTAGTAAGTAATTCATGAACTCTTTACATTTTTACTTATTTTTAAATATTCAAATCAGTTTTAATCCCAGAGATCACATATTATTTTTTCAAAAAAAAACTACCTTGATCGATTTTAAAATGTGTTGTTTCTTAAGACATGAAAAATGGGTTAAATCAAGTCAAACTTTTTGAAGATACAAACCAATGTTCATTTAGTGCAAAATGGTCTCTATTAATTAATTATTCATATACAAACTCATGCGATATAATATGGGATCTCATGATTTTATTCTGTTCGATCGTTATATTCATTATAGTTGAGTATTGCTATCTAACATCTGGCACCATAGGCAAAATGCTCATCTCGAAAGAGAAACCCACCAAACTAAATAGGAAAGAAAGTTATATATTAAAAAAAAACGCAGCACTAAAGTGAAATTGGTTGTTTAGTAAGTTGAATTAACACCATTTCGCTCATGTGCCTATTATCACCCATTCATTCTCACCCATGTGCATAGTTGTAACTTAGAAATATCTGATGCATTAATTCCTTATCACAGTTTTGGTGTACGCACAGGTGCAAAATAGTTGTAACTTAGGAATCTATGATATCTCATGCATTAATTCCTTATCACAGTTTTGGTATACGCACAGGTGAAAAATAGTTGTATAAGTTCACATATATGCACATATATTCAATCACTGTACAAGCTTACCTAAACATTGCTCCCTCGTAGTAAACATATCCGATTAGGATGTAATTATACACGAGTTCCTTTTTTTTTTTACATTTATGCAGGTATGGACTTTTGGTGTCTTTCATAAATTATAGAAGTTCTAGTGTAGCATGTTTGTATGGTTTGATCATGTGTATAATTTGACACGAGAATGTGCTCCAATGCCAACAACATTATTTTGTTGAGTGTTCTTATTTGACGATGTTTCGTTCATGAAAAAAGTGTGGCAAAGTGTGGTAATGAATATATATCATATACAAATTTATATTATTGAACGTTCTTATTTGACGATGTTTCATTCATGGAAAAAGTGTGGTAAAGTGTGGTAATGAATATATATCATATATACAAATTTATGAAGAGTTAAAGACAAAAATAAATAAAAATAAAAGTGAAAATAAGATATTGTTATATGATGTTAAGCAAATTATTATCATGGCATGTTAGTATACAAATAAAAGTGTATTGTTCTTTATTATAATAATAATAAAACATAGGAGTCCTCGAGGTGTAGGACAATCGGTGAGGGAGTGTGTTGTTAAAGCACTCCGTGATGTTAAAGTCACCGGTTCGAAACCCGTGGGGACAAAAAATCCAACCATGTTAAGGGTTGGTGTGGCTCAGGTCGGATGCGATCCCCAGGTGTAATAATATAGAGTTAATGATGAGAATAAAGTTGAAGATACATATAGGTGAATTATAGTGGGAATACGAGGTGAATTAGTTCTTATTAAGTATAAACATTATACAGTAAAGGGGCATGTAATGATAAATGGTATGATGCATTATTAAGGTAAGTATATGTATAAATAATATTATATGTAATAAGTTACAAAG
>ML789868.1:274750-288349 GCA_009831015.1 Picea engelmannii | reverse complement strand
TCTTCCATGTTGTTTAACTTGTTCTTATACATTAGGTATCTAGTCATAGCCATGCTCTCAATGGGGGAGAGGCTTGTTTCTACGAGGAGGATGAGATAGGGCATATTTCCTTTAATTTTGAGATTATAGGTTATAAAATTCTTTTGTATTTGCTTTATATTTCTCCAAGATTCACGAGAGATACTACAGCCCCAAACTTCACATCCATAAAGAATAACAGGTGTGACAAGAGTCTCAAAGAGGAGTTTCTTCTTATCCCAACTCCAAAGTTCAGCTGATTTACAATTGTTTTCAAGCCCATAATAAGCTTTCCATCCCCCAATAATCCTTTCCTCAATGCTATAATTCCAATTAAAGTTGTGGTGAATATCAATTCCAAGATATTTGTATGAAGTCACTTCCTCGAAGTTGTTGTTGTCATATACAAAGGTATCATAAGGGATCTTATTGTATTTAATAATCATGATCTTAGTCTTATCAGTATTAATAGTCATACCCATATTGGAGCAAAAACTCTTGAGGATTCTTAGTTGGTTTTCAAGATCACGGGGACTCCTTTCCATAAGAACGATATCATCGGCATAAAGAAGAAGATTGATGACTATACCAGTGAGAGTAGGGCCGACACAACCTTCTTTTTCCAAGCATTGGTCAAGTATTAATACACTAATAAAATAATGCATTATTACATTAATGCATAATGTAACATAATAAACTATTAATATATTAACAATACATTATTACATTGTTGTAATATATAAATTAAAGTATTAATACACTATGTATAATGTAACACATTAAATATTAATACATTAATAATGTAATATATGAATTGATTAATACATTTTTAACTAATACATTGTTAACGTATTAATACAATAATACATTAAAATATTAATAAAACATTATTAAAGTATTAATACATTTATTGAAAATGATTGTCGTTGATTATAATTGACCATCATCATGGTTTCTTATGATCATGACTATGAATGACATTGATGTATATTGTAATGTATTAACTTAATTAAATAATAAATTAATACATTATTAAAGTAGTATTATATTATTATACTAATATAATGTATAAATTAAAGTATTAATTAACATAAATGTATAATATAAAGTATTAATTAATTAATGCATTATAATGTAATGTATTAATTAAGTAATACATTTATACAATATTAATTACTACATTGTTAAAGTATTAATATAATAATAAAGTAAAATATTAATAATACATTGTTAAAATAATAAAAATAAAATTATTCCATACCTTTAATACATTAAATCAATTAATAAATACATTATTAAAGTATTAATATATTAATGTATAATATAACATATTTAATTATTAATAAATTAATAATGTATTAATAAATAAATAATGTATTAATAAATAAATACATTCTTAAAGTATTAATTTCTTAATAAATACATTACTAAAGTAGTAATAGATTAATAATATATTATTTATGTATTAATACAATAATACTTTAATTGAAAATGAAAATTGGTCTAAGTATGGTTGACCATGACCATGGTTTACTTTGGTAGACCTTGGTTGACTTTGGCAAGGAAAGGTTGGCTATGGTTGACCATGATTGTCCTTCATCATGGTTGAGTGAGGTTGACCATGACCATGGTTGACTATGGTTGATAAGAGTTTATTATGGTTGAATATGCCCATGGTTGGCCTTCGTTGACCATGTGGATCTCATTATGGTGGGCCATGTTGATTATGTTCATTGCAATTTACTATGGCACTACTGCATTACTCTTGATCATATTTTGTTCGTCAAATTGTGACATCATGGTTTGTTCGTCACATGCCAACATCATTTTTTGTTCATCACATTGTGAAATGAGCTTTTGTTCATCACATGTCAACATAAGGTTTTGTTCATCACATTGTGACATTAGCTTTTGTTCGTCACTTGATATCATAAGGTTATGGTCATCATATTACGATGAAGGTTTATGTTTCTCACAATATGGCATTGGAATAGGTTTGTCATAGTTTGATAGTGGGTTATGTTGGTCACATTGCAACATCGGAAAATGTTTATCACATCGGCACATTGGGTTGTGTACATCAAACTGTGACAATAGGTTTTGTTTGTCCCATTGTGACATTTGGAAATGTCTATCACATTACATTTGTCCCATTACAAAACCAATTTATGTTCATCCGATTGCGATGTTCGTAATTGTTCATCACATTGTGACGTGCGTATATGTTCATCACAATGTGATGTCCATATATGTTTGTTTCATTGCAATGTTACTATGTTTGGTAGATTGTATTGTTACTATGTTTGACACATTACGATGTTTTGAAATGTTTGTCACGTTGGGGTGTCTGTATATGTTCGTCACATTGTGATGTTACTATGCATGGTATATGGCAACATTACTGTGTTTGACACATTACAACGCTTGGAAATGTTTGTCACATTGTGACGTCCATATATGTTCATCACATCGCGACAATACAATGTTTGGTAGATTGCAAGTTTACTATGTTTGACACATTGCGATGTTTGGAAGTGTTTGTCACATTGCGATGTCAGGATATGTGCGTCACCTTCCAACGTGAGGAAATGTTTGCCATATTACGATGATAGGGTGATGTGGGACACATTGCGACACTACTATCCACATTGCGACGACATGCCTATTTTCATCAAATTGCGACGTTACTATGTTTCGTAGATTGGAATGTTACTATACTCATAACATTGCGATGTTACTATGTTCATCATACTGAAACACTATATTTTCATCACATTGCAATGTTATGTGTTCGTCACAGTGCAACACATTGGGTTGTGTACATCAAACTGCGACCATAGGTTTTGTTTGTCCCATTGTGACATTTGGAAATGTCTATCACATTGCATTTGTCCCATTACAACACCAATTTATGTTCATTCGATTGCACTGTTCATAATTGTTAGTCACATTGTGACGTGCATATATGTTCGTCACAATGTGATGTCCATATACGTCCATTGCATTGCAATGTTACTATGTTTGGTAGATTGTATTGTTACTATGTTTGACACATTACGATGTTTGGAAATGTTTGTCACATTGGGGTGTCTGTATATGTTCATCACATTGTGATGTTACTATGCATGGTAGATGGAAACATTACTATGTTCGATACATTACAATATTTGGAAATGTTTGTGACATTGCGACGTCCATATATGTTTATCACATTGTGATAATACGATGTTTGATAATTGCAAGTTTACTATGTTCGACACATTGCGATGTTTGGAAGTGTTTGTCACATTGCGATGTCGGGATATGTGCGTCACCTTGCAACTTGAGGAAATGTTTTCCATATTGTGATGATAAGGTGATGTGGTACACATTTCAACTTGTATTTATGTTCTTCACATTGTGACATATATCTATGTTTGACACATTGCGATGTTACTATCCACATTGATACGACATGCCTATTTTCATCAAATCGCGACGTTACTATGTTTCTTAGATTGCAATGTTACTATGTTCATAACATTGCAACGTTACTATGTTCGTCATATTGCAACACCATATTTTCATCACATTTCAATGTTATGTGTTCGTCACAGTGAGAATTTACTATGTTTGGTAGATTTCAACATTACTATGTTCAACACATAACGACATTTGAAAATTTGTGTCACATTGCGACTTTGGAATAAGTGTGTCACAATGCAATATCAGGAAATGTTCATCACATTGTGATGTTCATCATATTGGCCAACAATTAACAATGTTCATCATATTGCATTTGTGGGTTTTATCACAATGCATTGGTGGGTTTTGTCACATTGCGACGTTGGAAGAAATGTGTCACAATGCAACATCAAAAAATGGTCATCACATTGCGACGATAAGATGATGTGTGACACAATGCGACGACATGATTATCCACATCCATATATGGTTGACACATTGTGATGTTTGGAAATGTTTGTCACATTACGATGTCTATATATCTTCGTCACATTGCGATGATTGGAAGTGTTTGTCATGTGTGATGTCAAGATATGTACATCACATTGAAATGTGAGGAAATATTCATCATATTGCAATGACAGGGTGATGTGGGATACATTGCAACCTATTTATGTTCATTACATTGTGAACTTATTATCCACATTGCGACGACATGCCTATGTTCGTCACTTTGCGACATTACTATGCTTGGTAGATTGCAATTTCACAATGTTCGTCACATTGTGACTTTAATATGTACATCACATTGCATCATTATATGTTCATCACATTGTGTTGTTAATATGTTTGGTATATTGAAAAGTTAATTTGTTTGACACATTGTGATGTTTGGACTTGTTTGTCACATTGCGACGTTAGAATAAGTGTGTCACATTGCAAAATGAGGAAATGTTCATCACATTGCAATGACAGGATGGCGTGCACTAGAGTGCAATGTCTATTTATGTTACGATGACATGACTATGTTCATCATATTACGACGTCAATTTATGTTCATCACATTGCAACATTATTATGTTTGTTAGATTGCAACGTTACTATGTTCTTCATTGTCCAACATTAATATGTTTGACAGAACGCAACATTACTATGTTCATCACATTGTAACGTCTTCTTTTGTTCTTCATATTGCAATGTCGGTGGCATGTTCATCGCATTAAAAGGTTGGTTTGTGTCCCACACATTCCGGAAATTAATCTTTGGTGAAGCTTAAAAACAAATCTAATGCGATATAGGAGCCTTGAACTGAACCATTTTAGGAAAAAGTGTTTTTCATCTTCAACCATTTTAGTGTCACAAAGATGAAAAATTATTTCATGTCATGGTATTTTCTTTGTATATATTATTTTATTTTTATATTCTATAATGAAATAAAATTTTCAAGGGAAATAATTTTTTTATAATAGAATCTTTCAAAAAGATATTTATATCTTTCCACAAATATAAAATATCTTAAATTCAACAAAAATATAAAATGTCGTCTTTCTTAATATATTGTTTAATATAGTGTTAGTAGACATTTAATTTTTATATTTTCTTGATATAATAAATATAATAAAATAAATAATATTGATATTGTATTTTTCTTAATCAAATAATTAATATTAATATTCTATTTTTTTAATATAATAAATGTATTCAAAGTTTCTTATAAAAAAAATTGTTTATAGAATGTGTTTTTTTATTATACAATAAATGAAATCAAATAATTATATGATGTATTTTTCTAATATAATATATGATATTGTTTTTTTGATGTTGTCTTAAATAATTTGTAATCAAATAATAACTATAATGATTTTTTCTTGTAATTTTCGTAATATAATAGGAATGGACTATTAATAATTAATATTGATAATGGTTTTTTATATAATACAATAATATATTAATACTTATAGTATAATGTAATATAATGTAATAATTAATATTGATAATGGTTTTTTTATATAATACAATAATATATTAATAATTATAGTATAATGTAATGTTTTATATATTAAATAAGTATATATAATACTCTTTCATATAAATGTTGTTTTTTTTTAATATATTATTATTAACATTTAGTTTAAAATATAAAATAATGTAATCAAATTATTAATATTAATATTAATATTGTAATCAAATAACTAATATCAATTTTTATTACACAATAATTATATTCAAATAATTATATAATAATGTGTTTTTCTCATAGAATATAATATTATTTTTTTCTTAATATTATATATTAACATTTTTTTAATCAAATAATAAATACAATGTTTTTTTATTGATATAATAGATGTAATAAAATATTAATAATAATTTGTTTTAATAATATAATAACATATTAATAATTATAGTGTAATGTAATATAATATCAAACAATTATATAAAAATATGTTTTTTATATAAATGTTTTTAATATATTATTATTATTATATAAAAAAAATGTTGATTTATATATATATATATAGTTATTATAAATTTACTTTAAAATATAAAATAATGTAATCAAATAATTAATATAAATATTAATATTGTATTTTTCATATAATAAATGTAATAAAAGAAATTATATGAAAAGGTTTTTTCATCTAATGTTATGAAATACTACTAATTAATATTATATTGCCTTTCTTAATATAGCTTAATAATTTATTAATAATTAATCTATGTGTTACATTTTAGTAGATATAATATATGTAATCAAATAACTAATAGAATCCTAATCCTAATAAACCCTAAAATATTAAAATAATCTTAATAAACCTCAATAAACCTTAAAACATTAAAATAACCTTAATAAACCCTAATATTTTAGTATATATAATATATGTAATCAAATAACTAATAGAATCCTAATCCTAATAAACCCTAAAATATTAAAATAACCTTAATAAACCTCAATAAATCTTAAAACCTTAATAAACCTTAATATTTTAAGGTAAATATGTTTTTTTTTGTGTGCACAATATAAATACTAAGCATGCACAGAGACACGACAGAGGATGTTGAAGACATTGCAAGTACTGTCAACTTAGACAGAATGTTAGAGTCTGATTGGGTTCTGAGTCTAAATGTTCTTTGTGATTAATATATTACGACATTGAAGTCTATATTTAAGCATACAATGTAAATACTGTGGACATTAATATATTTACGCATACAGTGTAAATAATGTGGACATAAATATTTATGCATACAATGTAAATACTACACATACAATGTAATTACTACGCGATTCTCTAATGAATAGATTGAACCATTTCGCGAGCTAGTTTGGATACAGTGATGTAAATGATTTATATCTCTAATATAAATCGAGTAATTTCTCGTTGAAAAGATTGAACCATTTCGCACATGGCTTCACTGCTATCCTTATGATTAATCAATGCTATCCAATCTATACATATTAATCCTCCTTAATTAGCTAAATATGGAAATCAATAGCTAGAGCAGTAATTCCTTAATCATATTAAGTAAATGTGAAAAAGTAAATAAGGAAATTTAAACATTCATAAATGCAAAGAATTTATGAACATTAAATTGCATTCATTGATTTGAGTGTAAGAGGAAGAATATGCCAGCATCTTTGATTGTTAGCCATCCAATTAAAATTTGTAATTAAAAGGTTCATTAAACCATCAATTCCAATAGACCATATAAACGTAATTACAATTTTAAATTAAAATCAAAATCATGTTAAAATGAAACATGAAAAAACATGTTTATGTTTACTGTGCTCGAACTCTTCAACTAATATTTATATTATTGTATTTTTTATTAACATTATATTTACATTATTGTATTTTTTATTAACATTATAGAATAGTTTATATTTTAGATATATATTTTTTAAATTAATGAATGTAATTTTATTTTTTTAATAGTGAAATCCCATATTACGATATCGTTGACTTTTGGCCCTAGTAGACTAAATAACTCGTTCTCTTAGAAATAATGTTGCGGAGTGCGGCCTACTCATTTCATTCTTACGTGTCGAGAACTTTAGCACTTTAGTTGTGAGGGGAAGTTGGCCCCATTTCTAAATGAAGCCACTTTAACGTCTTTGTCTCCTTGAATTGACAAGGACTTGAACAACCTTTACAACGTTTACTTTATGGTGAGTGATTGTGTGTAGGTGGCAAAAATAATGTGATGATATGTTAAGTCCCTACACATATTATGATTTTCAGTACCTCACAATCATATCTTCCACCCATATGCTCACCAATTTTCATGGTTTCGTAAAACTGGCTTGTGGGTCCATAACTAATATGACATGTAGTTTTCGAAGGATTTTCCACCTTTTAAGTAAATTGTATTTTTGAAGGAAAGACTCCATCATCTATGGCAACAGTTTACAGGGCTATCAGAGCTTTTAGTAATAAGTCTATTGTTACAAATCAACAGATTTTAAGAGTAAATACCATAAACAAGAGTGTTGGCTATGCAGTGGCTTTCTTTGATGGAGTTTCGATGGTAGGGGCTCCAGTTGCAGAGCAACTGGTGTTGTAAAAATTAGAGATGCGACGGAATTTAGATGTTATTTCAACGATGGGGAGGGAACAAACACCAAAGCAAAACTATTGGGCGCATGGGCTTCCCTTTTTATTGCAAAGTACTTGGATATATAGGATATTCAGTTAATAGGCGATTCAAAAGCAATAATTGATTGGCTAAAAAAAATAGAAAATCCTCGGCCAATAAATATAGAAGGATGGAAAAGGAAAACTAGCGAGTTGGTTGCTACCTTCAGGGATATTACCTTCCAACATATTTATAGAGAGAAAAATTGGGTGGCAGATAGGCTTTCGAAGCATGCTTTGTTGACTTCGAGTGGAAGTCTCTTTTATTATCCCTGGGATGGAGAGTCGGCTGGAATTGTCTAGCATTTTGACATTTTTTAATTATCGGGATCTCTCTTGGTATGTATTAAAGTGATTAGTTGGTGTTTTCGAGTGAGGAGTAATTTAGAGTCTTCGAGTGTTGCTATTGGTTTGTTGGAAGACCGATTTCTGTGTTTTTTTTACTGAGTTGTTGGGAGCGGAAAGGATTTTGTATTGGATTTATTCCTTTCGGTGTTGTATGAAAAATTATATTTCAATATAATTAGTGTGAATTTTCTACGGAAAAAAAGTAAACTGTATTTTTATCTGTAAATTGTAGTCTTTCTTTCTAGTTTGTAAATAAGTGTTGCATATGCATTTCTAGTTTTACTTTTTAGTTTTGACTACAAATGTCTCTAGGTTCACCATAGTGTGTAGGCATGTAAGACAACTCATGCCCATCAGGGGTAGGGAGAATCATGCTCATCAAGGGGTAGGGATAAATATTCCTTCTTGATGTGGAACAAGAGAATGAAATGGTTTGGACCATTGAGAATATGGTAGGGATGGCATAGATGCACTTGATGTAAGTTAGAAAAGGCTTGGTATGGATAAGGTGCCTCTGTATATTATTGTATTGTGGGGAGGTTGGAAAAAAGGTTCATTTGGCATTATTTGTGTTGAGAGATGTTGGTATCGTGATCTTATAGATGTAGATGTTTGGATGGGAGGGATTGTTTATTAAGGTGGTGGCATAGAAGAAAGAAAAAGAAATTGCTCCAAAGAATGAGGAACACGTGTAGAATAAGGTGTAGGCCTTATATTTTGTGGTGTGTCTATGGGCTTGGCTTGTGAGATGGGATTGATGCTCCTTGAAAGATACAATTTCATGAGTTGCGAGTGAGCTACTGCAATTTCTTTCTTATCTTTGAGAACCTGTACACCTAGTCTTGCCTCTCTTATATAGTTCTCTGATAGTATAAGATTTCTATATGTGGCTCCCTGATTATGTTCAAAGGACATTTTCAACTCTCCCAACAAAGTCTTCAAATGTCGATTTGTGGATTCTAGGTGTGAAAACATTCGACGTATTCCTTGACGTGCATGTAGCAATTTATGAATAGATTACTTCATGATACGTTGAGTGGCTTCCATTGTCCCTAAAGTAGGGTGCTCAATTTGTTTCTTGTCTTACCTGTGCATGATCAATATGTTCATTAGAATGGAAACCCTTGGAAGAATACATTGACGTGGGTGTTTTTGTGTGATGATGTCTCCTGCAACTTTGGGGTGAATGGGGTGAAGGGGCTAAGTTGGTTGCTTCCACCAATCATCGGGAATGTTAATAATAGTAGGGAATTTGGGTGACCAAAGGTTTGAGTTGAGGATAGATTGTGCATAACATAGTTATCAACTTGATGAGAACTGTGACTTCAAAATGAGAACTCTAGGCCTAAAAGTCCATAGCTTTGCATAAAAAACAACGAAATCAACCCCTGGATTGAAAATATGTGCTCCCATAATCACCACCTTTTTTATAGGGGTTAAAGTTAAACCTATTTGGAACAATGGCCTTGACACCTCGTATCATTGTGGACCAAAACCTTAAAACCAACCCTTAAATCGAAAAATGGTGCTCCCAAAATCACCTTATTTTTTGTGACTAAGATTATAACTTGTTTGAAACTAAATAACATTTGCCATCAATATCATTGTGGCCAAAACCTTAAAAGTAACCCTCAAATTGAAGAAATAAAAAACATAATTTAAAAATAATTAAAATGGAAAACAAATAAAATAAAATAAAACCAAAAAACCACTCGCCTTTAAAATAATTTTTAATGAATTAATTAATATAATAATAATAATAATAATCTATTTTTAAGGTCACGGTCAAGCCAACACACCAAATTGGTGTATGAGACCCCCTTGTTTTGATAATAATAATAATCTATTTTTAAGGTCACGGTCAAGCCAGCACACCAAATTGGTGTATGAGACCCCCTTGTTTTGTGGGACAAGGGACCCCCCTCCGCCCAACGATTTGACTGGTAAAGTCTACGAAGGTATACATACCTTACCCCTCTATATTTGAACCTGTGACCTCTTAAAAGGAAACACATATTCTTAACCATTAAGCCCACTCAAGCTGTATATACATGTAAAACAATTTTTTTTTAAATATTTATTAAGAAAAAACTTAATATAAACCATTTAAATTTTAAAACTCAAAATTAAAATTAAAATTAAATTAAAAATAAAAATACCCCACTCGCCCACCACTTCCATCTCTCCCCTAACGTCTTATTACCACTTGAATGAGCAATGAGTTTAACCTCAATAGAAATAGCATGCATTAAATTAAGCGCATAGTACATCATGTGTATGTTAACACAACAATACTATGTGTCTATCTTGAAGTACCATTTCCCCTTATATAATTGAAAGTATTGTATATTTTTATCCAACGTGAAACATCATGATTCTTTGACTCTATGATTAATGATTTATATAAAGTTTGAAGGATTTGAATGCTTCATAATCTATTATTGGTACATCATTTCTCAACCTTAATAATCATTTTTCAACCCTCAATTGTGATAGGGTTTTTGGACTTTATAGAATCTTCTTAAAATTATATATGTGGCTAGCCCCATATGTGTGAGTAACGGGGACTGACGTAGTATCCTCTCATACCATGGTGGTCAATACAATAGGCCAACTTGCATAACTTTTGCATATGAGCTTTGATTGAGGAGTTTGATCCACCGTTAGAAATTTTCCAAAGTGGTGAACATTGTTAGGGGTGCACACAAGTTTCCAACACTAGATCCCCTAAAAATGTTGTTAAATGCCTCAAAATGGCCCCAGAAGGTTCTGGACCCCAATTTTCCAAATTAGGACTTGCCACTAAAATGGCCTTGCAAGTTGATGCCTCCATTTTTTTCACTCTGAAGGCATACTTTAGCTTTAGATTTAGATGAATGAAAAATAATATAATGATCCAATTCAGATCATACTTTAGCTTTATATAAGTGGATTCACTCGACTTGGACAAATAATTGTGATATATATTTGTTATTTTATTGTTTAGTTCTATGATCATGCTAATTATAAGAAAGTGTTTCAGGAGGGTCCCTATTTTGGGGGAAGCACGATACTTTTTATGACTCCTTGGTCCATATAGTTTGATCCTAATTCTATGTTAGTTATTTGAATGCCAATTTGGGCTTGCCTTTCCAATGTGCCTTTACAATTTTGGTGTTTATCAGTTTTTTAGGATACTCATAATTCTTTAGGTACTTACATAAAATCAGATCTTGATAAAGTTATAGTAAGATTGTGCACATATGATTGCAACTATGTTGAGATAGATCTTAGAAAAGGTATACTAGACAAAATCATTCTCCAAATTCCAATGGAAAAATTTTAAATACACTCAGGTCTTGGATTATGAGAACACAACATTCTGATATTGGATATGTTGAATTGTGGGACATTCTACAGGGTACTTGTCCTCATGCTTGAGCACATCCTCACAATGAAAAAGAGGCCATTCAAAATTAAAAAATTGGATGTTTTTAGACAATGTCGATGATTCGAATGAGCTAACTTAGCAACCACAAGTGTCAATTGGGGACGGTAATCCTTTCTGAGGGGATATAAGAATATATAGATATTGGGCTTTCCTCCTCAAGGGAGATCATTGCACTTGAAGCCTCTCTAGGTGAAAATAAGAGACCATGTAATATTGATACTTTTGATTTAGATAAGGAATGATTCCCTCTATAAAATGTTAATATTGATACTTTCGATTTAGGCCTATTCCCTTTGGAAAGGCGTTAAAAATGTTAAAGAAATGAGAATATCAAAGTTAACAATTCTAGGTGACTCCATGCTCGTGATCAAGGCGATCCTTACAAAATTGCAATGTTTTCATTGGTGTGATGTCTTTCTCCCTTTCTCTCATTGAATGGTTTGATGATCATTCCTTATCCCACATCAAGAGAGAATTTAACTCTTGTGCAGATAAATGGGCTAAAGTAGGCTCACGATTAGAAGAGGACAAAATTTTAATTAACAATGTTAAGGGGAGGCTCCCCATTCCATAACCTTGATGGATCGCTCATTTATTAAAATAAATATGTTGCCAGATGATGGAAGGAAAGGTCGACGGTTCGTACATGTGTTCATCCTTGGAATAGATAGGAGCATTTATGATCAAATGTGTGAGGATGGTTTATTCTATGCGATGGATTTGGCTCCGAATTCTTGTGGAGAAGAAGGTGGGTGTTGATTGTAGTGGACCGACTTCAAACTCTTTGTGGATATACGTGGATATAAATCAGACGATGATTGTCCTTCAATGTTGGAATCAATCGGGTTTCAGACCAGGCCTCCCTTGGTCACTAGGTTTTCATTCCTCTTTCCATTTCATTTAAGATTGCAGATTCCTATCACTGAGGGTACAAATTCTCAAGATTCTCATCTGCCTTCTATTATTGTCTCTTTTGGGAATGAGACTATTAGTGGGAATCATGTGGTATGGAAATCTTGGGTTCTCTTCCCTTGCCTCTGCTGTCAACATGGAAAGAGGGTCTGTTGACCAGTTTTTTGGTAGTTTTGGTCGTTTTCTCATTCTAGGTTCTGATTCTAGAAGTAGGGTTACTTTTGGGTTGTGTCTTGACTAGCATATTTTCATAATGGACCCTTCTTAGAGCGATGTCAAACATATACTACGAAGGCGTGAAGAAATCACTGAGGGTAATCACATGGCTCTCCAACATGCCACAAAAAAACTCAGTGAACTGGACCATACTGTTGCAACTCTTATACAATGCATTGGCACCTTGGAAATTGAATGTCAACAACTCAGGACTTCGATAATGCCACAACAATCTCAATATTTAATCATGAATCAAGGATTTCTTGCTGTGGAAATTCAGTTGAAGACCAAGGCGAGCATGATACGACATCAATGGACATAGAAGAGAATTTCCCTACTCATGGAGGAGTGTAGGAGATTCCTCACAATGAATCTATCCATTAATAGATGTTCTATAAACATGTTTTTTTGCTTGGGTAGTTTGTTAATGTAATCTGCAACAAGACTACATGGATGTATGAGAGGAGTTTTTTAAAAACAAATTTGGCATATTAGCAATAGGGGAAACTACAAGCCTTGAGCCAAATTTTGTAACTACATTTTGATTTGGTTGTTTCACTTAGGCGCAAATTTTTTTATCAATTAATCATTATT
>ML789868.1:237548-248174 GCA_009831015.1 Picea engelmannii | reverse complement strand
CTTTGGCTATCATTGAGAACCTCGATCTCAAAAAAACTTCATTTAGGCCCTCAAAATGGCCCCGGAAGTGAAAACCTGCTAAAAATAGTAAATTGCCAAAATGGCCAGAAAACTGTTTTGAGCCATTTGGAAAAGGTGGGTGGTCCCCGATATCCATCTGGATCACATAGAAATCGATTTCCCATTGTGGTTAACATGGGGAATGGTCTAGGACAGTCTCTCTTCTTGACGATCACTCTTAGCAGTGGTCAACAAGACTGGTCTGCCTCGCCAGACAACCGTTCTTTCGAAGCTCACAGTTGTGAGGAGTTTCGAAGAATGGTCTGTTTTGGAGGTTGGTGCAGGACAATCATTTCCTTAGGAAATGGTCCAGACAGTCATTCCCTAGGGTAGATTCATTTTCTCTAGGTGGCACTTTGTTTAGTGTCGGAGGAATGGCCTAGATAGGTGAATGGTCCAGGTTCAACAATCAAGGACATGCTTTCCCTAGGGCAGACTCATTCTCTCCAGGTTGCACTTTGTTTAGTGTCGTAGGAATGGCCCAGGATAGGAAATGGTCCTGGCTCAGAAATCAGGACAATTATTCTTCCTTGCTTGAGAAGAATAGTCTAGTTAGTCCATCTTTGATGTTCTACTCTAAGGGCATATGCTCTTCTAGATCTCACAGATGTGAGTAGAATAATGGCCCATGTGACTAAGTTTATATCATAACATTGTTTATGTGCAGGTTAATATCAGTTGATATGATTACTATGGAGATTATATGTCTCCAGACAATAGAAGTATGATACTGTGGTGGATATGTTCCATTGTTTGTGACTATGTGTCACAAATTGAGTAGTTGTGTACTACTATGGATAAACATAGTTGTGTTCTATCAGTTGACATTGTACCATTTGTCATGGAGATTATCCAGTTGGATAATAATGACAGTGTTTGTGATGCTACCAGTTGAATGGTCTGTTTGCGCTCAAGACCATTATCAGTTATACCTCCCTAGCTAGGAGGGAGTGTTGATATTATGGTAGCTTCGGGAGGTATCAACCTCCATTGTGACCTTTGACAAGATTAGAATATTTCAGAAGAAATAAAAGAAGTGAATGTAACCCTAAAAGATATGTCAGCTCAGAGAGATAATTAATATGAATTAATTAGTACCCAAAATAAGAAGTTGGCCTAGGAAAGTCTGCCAGAGCTAGTATAAATACAGGGCATCGGTCCTCACTTTACACACAATTCTCAGAATCCCAGAAAGGCACTTGTGCGCATTGCAGTCTGGAAATCTTATGCGCAAGTCCTGGAGAAGGTGTTGTCGCCAGTTCTGAAGTCTATTGTTTCTATCTTTCTGGGTTGGACTCTCTGATCAGCTTTGGTTACTTCTTTCTTGGTGCATTAGCCTTTCTTGGCTATTGGTTTGCTACCAAGATTCTTCTCTCTATCATCAAGGTGCTCGGAGGGTGGCTTTGGCCTATGGTTGGGTGACAATAATAATATTGTCTATGGTAAAACGAGCACATTCTAAGAATATGTGCCCCTTTTGGAGCAGTTATTGGATCTAACGCTTGATGTCCTCATTTTATAATAGAGAGTGATGATAGAATGGCCCATTGTCTAGCAGTGCATCGGGGGTCAGATCAATTGAATGCTTGACATGACAATGTAGAAGCACCTCAGTGGGTGAGGAGAAGATGTCTTTGTATTCTTCCACGACCTTGTCCACTTGCTTCTGCGGCGTGGATAGATCAACCGCGAAGGCCATAAATGTGGTTGCAACCTTTCTCTCACTTTGAGAGTGAATCATGAAGAAGAGAAACTTCTTGTTCTGATAGATGACCTTCCTACAATGCTTGGCAGAGATCAAGGAAATGACAGTAGGTGGGAGTACCTCAAGTATATTGTACAATTTCTTGTCCAAAGTAATAACAACATTGCGAAGCCTAGACTCATATACAACATGATGTTTCCATAAATAAGGTTGGCCCAAAATAAAATCAAAACTTCAAGGGGAGTGACATCACACAATACTTCATCTTTGAAGGGCTTGATGTTATAGGACAAGCAACACGGTTGGCTGACGCGAAGATCGTTTCCTTGGTGAAGCCATCGAATGGTGTATGGTTGCAGGTGTGTTATTGTCGGCAGGGCCAACCACTTCACAACCTCTGATGAGATGAGTTTCTTCTGATTACCACTATCAACAATGAAGTGCAATGGAGTACCCTTCACCCACATCTGTGAATGAAAGAGGTGTTAGCCTTCCTCTGGCTCATCAGGTTCACTAGGCTAGATCTTGGAGGTAGAAACGATGGCACTGGGTTCCGTGTCACTAATCTGTTTCCCCTTTTCTTGTTCTAACTTTGAGTCAACACCCACATTTGATTCAAAGGCTTTCACCTCAGCCACCAATGATTGATTTAAGCGGTAATCAACAGTGTTATGCCAGGGGCTCTTATGGATTTCACACCACTTCCCGGTGTCTTTCTTCGTCTTTCGATTTTCCTTCTTTGTTTGCAGCTTAGACTGCTTGTTTTGAAGCTATCCATATTTGCTCTACCCTTTGTTCTGGGAGTTGAGGATGCCCTTTCCCCGCTTCTACTATGAAGAGTTCCTAGGCCCAAACTGTCACGTCTTTTGTTTAAGCTTCTGCTTGATTTTGATGACATATCGATAGGCCATGCCCACGGACGATATGTCCAGAAACTCCATTTCTGTCTGGATGTATTTATGTGGACTGTCGTGATACTTGAGCACCATATGTCGCTCAGAATATTTGATACCCAGCTTGATGTGAAATGTATGGAAGATATTTGTGAACTCTGGTTGCCCTCATTCTCAAAAAGATGAGTACAATGAGGCTCCAAAGGCCTTTTTACATCAAACATGAATGTCAAAACCTTATAAATCCAAAAACCTAACCCTAGGAGATGAAGCACCAAAAGTCATGTGGGCCCCGTTGGGGTAAGTTAGTACATCAACTTCCCAGGGTCATAACTTTTGCATACAATCTCCAGTTTAGGCGCACGATAACCCATTGGAAAGGTCTATACAATGACTACACATTATGCCATCACACTCTAACTTTGTCTACAGTGTGATTGTGATGATCCTCAAAACAACCTCGAAAGTTTAGGACCCGAAAAACTAGAAAAAACTGCCAAGATGAAAACTGAAACTGCCAAAATAACATTTGTATGTGATCCAATTGGAATAGGTGGGTGGCCACCGATATCTAGTTGGGTCATAATGTTTCATAGATTATTCAACATTTAATGTTTCCTTCTAAAATATTTATATTTCATGCATATTGAAATATTGATTTGACTATTAGCTTGGAAATACGTGTTCATTGTACAACTCTTTCCCAGCTTCCATCTCTTTGGGTTCCAACCAATGCCTTCTATCATCTTCACACGTTTCCATTGTTTCTAGTATTTATATTTGAGTGCCAAACATGAGGAAAAATACAAATGTCTGCATTCATCAAATTCGTTTCTCCTTCATATCTTTATTGAGCTAATTTTTTAAATTAGCTCCCTAAATACAAATAAAGAAATGTTAGTTTCTCTATTAAAACCTACATCACAACAATCTACATCAATCACTCATTTACTCAACAAAAGTTCATATTCTCAAAAGTCCTTGCAACTTGAACATAAATCTCAACATTTAGATTGTCATTAATAACATTGAATTTTAGTAAAAAATTCAACCTTTTACAATGGATTTACCATCTTCGTTTTTTTTTTATCTGGTGGTCGTCACGATGATATCAACATCTTCTGGGGTACTACCGTGATGAAAGCACTATTCGACAATTTCAGGAAATATACAGATTTTAAATAAAATACAAGATACATTTAAAAAAAAAACATTCTCAATTTTACCCACAAAGTAGATTGCTTGACAAAATTGAAAATAAATATTTCCAAAGCACTGTTTTAACTTTTTATCATTACACCAGTTACAATTTAAAACAGTAATATCACCGAAGTTTAACAAGATTATACAGATTTCAAATAAAATAAAAGAGACATAAAAAACATTCTCAATTTTACCCACAAAGTAGATTGTTTGACAAAATTGAAAATAAATATTTCCAAAGCACTGTTCTAACTTTTTACCATTGAACCAGTTACAGTTTAAAACAGTAATATCACTGAAGTTTAACAAAATTTAAAAAAAAAATCTTCAACATGTAAATGAAAACATATATATTTCTTATCTCCATCTAGAGGGTGTAGTTTCAAATCCAAATATTTGCCAGAATCAAGATAAAAAGGGTTGATAACATCTCCCACCCAATATTCAAATGATTTAAATTACAAGGGCTTGAAGAGACAACCTGGCTTATGTATGCAGGATTGTTGTCTTAACTTGGAAGAATATGGATGCCAAAGATTTCAAGTATGGCTGCCTTTTTTTTCCTGCAAGTGATTTTTCGGCGCGTTTCAAAACTGGTGCAAATCCTGTAGCAAGAAACGTAGAAGTTTGAAAATTGTTCACATCTCAGGACACAAATCCTCATGCACAAAATCAAGTCAAATTCTACGATCTCAATGATTGAGAGGAACCCCATTGTGAGGCGGGGCTTGTACATTGGATTAACTTTTTGTTTAAAATTTCTCTTAAAAATATAATATGTTTTCTGACAAAGAAATTACAAAGCATTGTTGAGGATACAAAACTTGTCAGATGATGCTTTCACCAATAGTGATCTCTCAACCAACAAATGGAAAAAGATCATACAATGAGAAAAGTAAAGTATAAAAAAGATCTGCTATATCTAAGACAAAGTTCTTCAAAATATGAGAAAATATAAGGAATAAACGAAGGTCTGGAGTAGCCTTCAATAAATCCAAACAAGAAAAACTGCTAAGATGAGTTGAGCAGGTCTTAAAATAAAGATAGGAGATGTCGAGGGCCCTCATGGCCATTTAGCTAGAGATTGTAGGTTAAAATGCCCTATTTTTTTGTAGAGCTGTCTTGAATAGTTTGTCTACAATTTTGTTGTGTTCATGGTATATGTGATTGAAACAGAATTTTTTAAATGAAGGAAGCAAATTTTGTTGTGTTCATGGTATATGTGATTGAAACACAATTTTTTAAATGAAGGAAGCAGTAGTCTGATTCTATCCTTCCCAGCCAGGACAATAGCAAGGCATAATTAATATCTATGTATGGTGTTTATATCTATTAAACATCAACTGTGACGTTCAAAAGTCAGTCAATTAATATCTATTGAAATGCATGGTGTTTATAAATCAAATAAAATAAAGTCTTTCAATTAGAAGATCAGAAACCAAATGAGGGATTGGGCTTATACATGAGGTTAGCTCAAGATAATAGCCATGGATTTTCGTCATTTCGATGGAAAACAATCAACAAAACCTAAATATAGAGTAAAAGATATGCAATACAAATTCCCAGCAGTTGATCTACACAATGCAAATACCTTAGAGGAAAAATGTTACATTGTGTCTGACATATAGCTCAGACACATATAAGCATGTAAGCTATTGACTTGATAAAAACAGTGTTGTTTACTCAAAACTGGAATTACCTATGATGTGTTTTTGACACTGCTGCCATTGAAGTTCAGACTTGAGAGCGTCTACGAGATTCAAACTCTGCTCAATTTACTAAGGTGTTCAGAAACATTGATACTTGATCCGACAAGTTTGTGTATTAAATTAAATTACCATATTTCTCCTATGACCAACGTTTAATGATCATGCAAACTGTAATTTAATGAGAAAACCTCCAGTTCCATTTCTAATTTATATTGACTAGGCACGTCAACTTTTCCAGAACAGAGAGAACATAGTTTTCCGTAAGTTCTCCTTCTACCTCACTCAAGGACTCTTTGAAACTATTGATTAAGGTAGCTACTAAGATTGCACCACTGAAAAGTTTCAGTGTAATGGGTTGAGCAAAAGAATTGGAGTGTCTCCATAATGTTAATGTTTGAAGCAGTGCAAAAGTGTTGATTTTTCTATATAAGATAATATATGATTAATATGTTATTACAATGATGAGTGTTCTATATAGAGAGAACATATAGTGACTATCCATGAAAGGATGCATTCCTTGGATAATAAATAACTATTTATTTATACCTTGTATTATGAATATCATGTCATATATATATATATATATATATATATATATATTCCCGATATTACCCAAACATCAACACTCCCTCTCAACGAGGGAGATATTCTTCATCATGCCAAGCTTGCCTCTGAAGTATATAAACTTTTCCCTAGACTCATGATAGTCTTGGGAGATATCTCTCTCCCACCTGAACCAAGGGGAAACTCCCTCCGTGGCTCTCCCTCTGAGCCAATTGACTCTCTCTGAGATCAAGCTCACTTTGGGTCTTCATGTGATAGCATCTAACATCTTGAGTCTGTATTATTCCTTGTCAAATCACCATGACTATGACAAAAAACACACCAGGGTCGTTCACAACAGGTACACCCATGTGAGTGAATGTCATCCTGATGCTAACTGACACATGAAAAGCACCTCAAGCACTTGGAGTCCATATTATTCATTTTCATGATCAAGGAATGAATACGCTTGGGCCCATTTACCACAAGTACACCTTTGTGATAAAAGTACCCTATCTCTCTTGGTATGCAACCCAATCTAGGAGAAGGTTCGCTCGATGCTTACTCGAGACATTCACTACAGGTACACCCCTATGGGTGAAAGTCTGCTCGATGTTTCCACACACTCGAGGAACACTAGCAGATTGAGTCTTTTGTTCTTTGAAGACTACGCTTGGGCCATTCACCACTAATCAAATCACCATGACCAATCCTAGGAGAATGTATGCCCAATGTTGAAACATCAACACTCCCTCTTAGCCAAAGGAGTAATATCCACAAGCCCCAGCTTGTCCCTGAAGTATACAAACTTCCCTTTGGACAAGGGATTCATCAAAATATATGTTATCTACTCATCGGTGGAGATGTACTAAAGCTTCACTATTCCCTTCTGTACCATTTCATGGATGTAGTTGATATCCACAAGACTTGAGCTATCTCATCCTACAATAGGTGGTCAGTCCCTCAGGGTTGATGAAGCTAAGTCATCTTGGACCATATTTTACATATAGAGGTTTTCTCATGAAACCAATGTCTAAGACATATCGAGGTTCCCTCGTGACACCAATGTCTCACAAGACATATAGAGGTTTCCTCGTGAAACCAATGTCTTGGTTCCTTCATCTGACTATCTGAGTCATGTCAGGATGAATTCCACATTCCCTCCTACTAGTCCATACATGACCCTTTGGGGAGAATGTCTCATGATGTTGCCTCAAACATCTATAGGACACATCGAGGTTCCCTCATGGAACTAATGTCCCCCAAGACATATCAAGGTTTCCTCGTGAAACCAATGTCTTGGTTCCTTTATTTGACCATATGAGGCATGTATGGATGAAGTCTACATCCCCCCCTACTAGTCCACACAGGACCCTCCATGGAGAATGTCTCATGATGATGTCTCAAACATCTCTAGGACACCTCAAGGTTCCCTCGTGCAACCAATGTCCCCCAAGACATATAGAGGTTTCCTCATGAAACCAATGTCTTCATTCCTTCATCTGACCATCTAACGCACATCAGGATGAAGTCTACATTCCCCCCTACTAGTCCACACAGGACCCTCCGGGGAGAATGTCTCATGGTGCTTCCTCAAACATCAACACATTGACACAAGCTTCATGTGATATCGACTAAGAGGGTTTGTCACTGCTTCTCATGTCCATCTTGATCAATCCACAACAAATACTCATGTTGATATAGAACACCAACAACACCCATGCCATGGATTGACACTTACACTTAAATTAAAATAGTTGTGTAGTATTTTAATCCATGCATTGCTTTAAACACCAACCAATACAAACATCATTCTTCATTCCTCATATCAAAGAGATCCATCCCACAATGGTTTGGTGATATTAAATTGTGCTCTTATTCCTATTCATTGTTCACATGGATAAATCTCAAAATACCATTTTGTTCTCCACCCACGAGCACTGGTATTAATCCATAGTCTCATCTGTCACAACAAGAAGAAGTGTGGATAATGAAACTATTATATGTTTACAACCACGTCATGCATGACTTCAATGCTAAACTAACATAGCCTGAGGTGGATGCCCTGCAAACAATCCCTAGTCACCTGGCAAGTTATCGAGACACAACTGGAGAGTGGCATACCACCCACTCATTCAAAATCATGCGCCTTAAACCCAAATTAGGGATATGGACACTATTAGAATTTGGTAACAGATTTGACATTATAGTCAGAATTATGGACTCAGGCATATGGCTAGAGAGAGAAGGCTTCAGAGACGAAAAAATGAACAACATCCCCATGAGGTTGAAAGGGCAATGCGAGGAGGGTGTTGCCTTTAACTCCTTCCTTTGCAACAAAAATCTCATAGGGGCCCATTACTTTAAAACATGATTCATGGCACAGGTTGGGCCTATAGATCCCACTCATGAATACGATTCTTCCCGACACTTTTTGGGCCACGAATCACACACCTCCTCCGTGCCGACAATATCCACAACAAGATAGCCATACTCTCTCCTAATGATCATGGGGCTCCTACTTAAATAGCAGCATGAATCCTTCCACGACGACTTCCTCAAGCATAAATTGATGGATCTCCTTCTCATGAAACATTCCCTTCACCATGACACATTCCAAAGGTAAATGGTCTTGCTAAACGGTGACAACGGACATGACTTCCACTACGCCGACTTTCCACATAGATTTACAAACACACTACTATAAACAAATACCAGCAATCACTTATGATCTAAAAATGAAGAAGACTTGTATTCTTGAAAATATTTGCAAGTTAAAATTTTATGTGTTAAAATGCAAATGGATCAACTTTGCAACACAACTTTAATAGGATTTACTCATTCAAGATGCATATAAACAATAGCATAATCAGTGAATAGAACAAATGATAAAGGAGTTCACCCCTCTCTTGGGCTACATCTCCTGGTCCAGCTTCCAATGGATCATTTGTATTATTTGCTCAAAGTGCTAAAAAAATGTGCTTTATAATGCTCAAAATTCCAAATAGACTCCTCCAATGGCTTCAGAATGTCCAAAAACCCCTAGCTGGGCTTTTTCGGCACCTCGTTTGGCCAAAAAATGAAGAAGATAGGCTTCCTGGAAGTCCCCCCTTCAAGCTTGTTGTCTCTACATCTACAAAACGCACCCTTGTTGGCTCAACCTAGCCCACATGGATATTTAAGCGTAAAAACTTAGCACCAGATGCAACCGTGTGAACCGTGCAAACTGTAGGATAGTTATAGGTGCACTTAGCCCATAACCGTCAAGGGCAAGGTCGTATGACCCATGCGACTGCGTGCTAGCATTGACATAGGCTCCCGTTCCATAAGCCAATGGTCAAAGGCCAAATGGCGGGTTGTTTGTGTAACCGTTGGAACAAACACAACCGCGTGCACACCCGTATGGTATAGCATTGGGTCATATGTAATACAATGTGTGACCAAGGGCTAGGGCTAAGCCCCGGCCCGGTCGCGCCCCAAACTACACGCATATGCAAAATTTTAAATATATTTCACCATATATATTACAAGGAACAACTAGTGGCACACCGGTTGGCGGCTCTTTCCAAGTCTTTCCCCCCTGCCCGGAGGTCGCGGGGTCGACTCCGGCCAACGACATAATTTTAAACCAATAAATATATGACACGTGGCGGCCATTGACTGGGCCATGTGTCGTCATCCCGTTTGCTGAAAAACATGCCATGTCACATACCAACTGTCCAAATAGCTGTTTGTCATGTGTCGTATGACCTGCCACATGTCGTACGACCTGCCACGTCAGCGTCCATATGGACTGTACGGACTGTACAGTCAGCACCCCTTTTTTTGCCTGTTTGTAAATTTGAACAGAACGCGATATATTTTTCTCTCGGCGTCCGTTTGAACCCAAACGAGTTGTGTTGGGTTCGTAACGATGAAGCCTACGCTCTCGTTTGATTTGAAGTGATTCTGAGCACTTTGAAATTTTGAGCAAAATTTGATCCCCTGATCAACTTACAACGCTAATCTACATCTATAAGATATTACTCTCACTTTTCTCTCATCATAATCCTGGGCCCTCCCGTAAGGAAGTCAAGCCCAATCCTGCTTTGATACCATGTTGATTTTTCTATATGAGATAATATATGATCAATATGTTATCACGATGATGAGTGTTTCATATATAGAGAACATATGGTGAGCATCCATGAAAGGATGTGTCCCTTGGATAATAAATAACTACTTATTATATATATATATATACCTTGTATTATAAATATCATGTCATTCATATATATACATATATATGGAGGAATGGCTTCCCGATGTTATCCAAACATCAACAAAAAGAGTTCCCACACTTCCAAAAGAGATACTCACACTCACAGGGATTTTTCACAACAAATAAGACCATTGACTACCACTGGCCTTTGCTACTTCAATGGGCAATGTGTTCGACTTGCCCAAAACATATATTACATTACCTAGAAAGGCACTCTTATGGAGAAAAACCCACATGACAAGAAATGTGGCA
>ML789868.1:207222-237447 GCA_009831015.1 Picea engelmannii | reverse complement strand
CTTTAATGGCTCCCTTATGTATCAAAACATAGGCCCTTTCAGCTTCTCAATGCAAGTTTAATGACACCCACGACCTTCCCTTTCACTCCCCTATGAAAGCTCAGAGTGTTTGGCATTATCTCCTTTTCAGGTAATCCCCCTCTCGATGTAACCTCAGGCGATGACCACGCGACTGTGCACACCCCCAATGTTTTAAAACCCATGCAACTTCTATCCCCGAATTACTACAGGATCATCGATCTCACGATCTTGATGGTACCTCTAGATTGATGGTTCAAATCTGTCCTCTCAAAATCCTACAGACTAGATCTGCTTCCTCTGAATCAATGGGCGAGATCTATTCGTGATTCCTCCTGAGATTTTGACTCCTCTCGACTTGGAATACTTAGTTTGTTTTCAAAGGTTTCAACCTTTGAACTTTATCCTGCGAACCCGACTATCTCGGGTCTCGCTTCGCTCTCATAGTGTTATCTCTTCTGAGCTTTAGGACTTAGAATAAGTCTTTCACCCATGCAATCCTTGCGCTATCCCTTCTGAGTTTGATCTCCTCGAAGATTTCGATCTCCCGTGCACTCCTTTCTTTTCTGGGATTTTGCCAAACTCAGATCCAAAGGATTTCTTGAAAATAAATTATTCTCGCCGTCCTGGCATCCTCCTTCCTCGATGCACACCTTGCATAGCTCCTCTTTACGGAGTGTTCAGTAAGTTTGTTTCCTTCTGAACTCAACAGAGAGTTATTTGTGTGCACTCCTTGCACTTCTGTTGGCGAAGGATCAACGTTATCTCTCTTGATCTTTCTTGAGGTTAACTCACCTCTATCAACGCACTCCTTGCGAACAACGTGCACTCCTTGCACTCAGAAACTCTAAGACAAAAAACAATTTAAACTCATACAATACTTCACTAGTTCATACATTCAGAACATGAATGACATATAAAAGAATAACAATAAATTCAAATACATAAACACACCATATGCAGGAAAAATTGCTTTTCTATTATCTCTCTGTGTGTCTATACAGATGTTTACAAAAACTTGACTTCAACAGAGTCCTAGTTCTCTCAAGTTCTCCTAATATAACTCTATCCTAAGTTCTACTTCTAAGACCTCTCTACCCGAGATCTATTTTTCAAGTTCCCCTTCATTACAAAAGATGGCTCTACGAGATTATCCTCTTCATCGCCTTAGTGCCATCACTGTCTCAGTTATGACACCATACTCCTATGGCTCATTCCATAAATGAATGTCCAGACTTGACTATGATCTAGCCCTGCTACAAGTAACCTTTTAAGGAAACCCTATCCACTACCTATACAAAGGTATGGCTTGGCTCTTATGGCCTTACAATGCAAATCCCCATGGGATAAGATTTTGAATTGAAAAATGGGAGGGTTAATTCCTCTCCCTTTCTCCATTATGCACCTATGTGTTGGCTTGCTGGCACTTTTGCTGAGGTGAAGCGATGCTCCTACATCATACTCCACTACTAGGAAAAACATGAGCTCTTTCTCATGAGCTCCTCTCCTCTAGTGTTGAAATCCTCCTAGATCCCAAACCTTTCCTTGGAGTTGTCCTCTTGCTCCCCTCTAGCTATGTTGTTGTTGTTGCTTCTTCTCCTTCTTTCCTGCTGCTATGAAAAGCTCTCTTATTTTCAGCTCCTCTTTGCTGACTGCTTTTGTTGACCTCAACATCAGCTTCCTAATCTCCTCTATTACTCTGTCTAGTTGCTCCAGTGGCTAGTTCTCCTTATGCACCATTCTTGGTTGCAACTCTTCCTCATCAGTGGGTATATCATCTTGATCCCCCATATCATTTTCTTCTTCTTTTGTGGAATTATCTTGCCACCCTACTGCAGGATCCAGTTTTGTAGTCTCATCACCGAGTTGTTGTTCAGCTTCTTCCTCTAAAAGATTAGCTTCTATCAGCTCCTCTTGTGTTGGTTCGACTCCAGCTTCCTCCAACCATTCCTTTGGCTGGTATGCTCCTCCATCTGCTTCCAAATTGACCTGTCAGATCTACAAGCTTTGAAGCATTACCCTTCTCTCTAGGGCTTCCAATTCTTCATACAAATCAACAAAGTCCATGCTATCTGTTTCCTCCTCTTCTACAAGCTCCAATGCTGCAGTCATCTTCTGTTCAGCTTCCTGGCTGAAAATTCTGAGCAATTCTGCTGAGTGCTCTTCTCTTGAAATTTGTATAAATGTCTTTTGGCAGCCATCTGTTGGTTTTGGATTATCCAAAAAATCCCCCAACATCCTCACTTCTCTCTCCCATTGAGTGAGCATCTTAATTGTGTGCTCCTCTCCTCCTTCTCCTTGGGAAGATTCTGATATCTGCTCCTTCATCATGACAGACAATGCAGGTTTTCCTTCTTCTTCTACTACACTTTCATCATGTGCAATGGCCTCTACTTGGTTGTTTGGTAGGAATGTCTTGATCCCTCCAATAATCAGAATGTTCCTCTGATCTTCCTCTTGGATGGTGAGAGTATTTAACTTCTCATTATTCTCATTCACATGGTATGCAAATCCACATGAATCTTCACCTATCAACACTCCTTGCTGACCTAAACTCACTTCTGAGCTCCTGAGACTTTCTGATGGTCTCATTTCTTTCCCTTTGCCCACTTGACAATTTTGGACTTCTCTTCTGCCCACCTGGCAGTCTATGAGATCAACCGATCCCATCTCATTTCTCACCTGGCAACTTGAAATTTTAGCACTGCTCCTCTGGCAGTATATGAGATCTTCCACTGATATCTTTCTATTTCCCATCTGGAAACTCGAAAGTCCATTTTTGCCCACTTGGCAGTTTATGAGATCTTCATCTGATCTCACCTCCTCCTCATCACTGAGGTGTCTCCCAATTTTTGGTTCACAGATGTGAATCATTTCTTCCTCTATGTCACTGAGGTCTTCTAATTCCCTCAGCCACCTTCTCAACTCTTGTTGCTTCTTTCTAGCCAACAACTTTTGAACAAGCCATTTTTCCTTCCTGTTCAAAGGACATTCATACCTCCAGTGTACCTTTGCCTCTTGTTGCATCCTCAATGCTATTTGTTCCATCTTTTCTCTTATCTCATTGAGCTCCAGATCCATCTCTGGATTGCATTTTTTCTTTCAGCCTTCTCTTTGACCACGCTCATGACCTTCAGTAGCCATTTCCACCTTCTACCTTCTCTCCTAGCAAGCCTAAGGATCACTCTACATTCAAGAGCATATCCATCTCCTTTTACATCTCACCTACAACAACCTTCTCACAGAGCATCATTAATCTACTTTCCTTTTCACCTTTTGTCCACACAAAAATTTGAACCTCTGATACGACTTGATGTTATCAGATTATCTCCTTTTATTGTTTCCCTCTTGTCTGCAAACAAAATTCAGCCTTCTCGTCTTTCTCTTTTGCCTGAAATCTACAGATGAAAATTCAAGCTCTAATACCACCTGATGCAACCCCCCTACTCCCCCATAGGGCTACATGACCTCACGGTCAAAGGATCTAAGATTCTTTGAGTCAAATGACTCTCTGGAACCTTAATGGCTCCCTTCTGTATCAAAACACAGACCCTTTCGGCTTCTCGATGCAGGTTTAATGACACCCACGACCTTCCCTTTCACTCCCAAGCTCAAAGTGTTGGGCGTTAGCTCCTTTTCAAGTAATCCCCCTCTCGATGTAACCTCGGGCGATGACCACGCTACTACGCACAACCCCAACATTTTAAAACCCGCACAAATTCTATCCCTGAATTACTACGGGATCGTCAATCTCACGATCTTGATGGTACCTCTGGATTTATGGTTCAGATCTGTCCTCTCAAAATCCTACAGACCAAATCTGCTTCCTCTTAATCAATGAGCGAGATCTATTTGTGATTGTAGACTTCAAGATTTTGAAGTCTCAAACCCTCGCTACCTCCGTACTCCAATCCTCTAGAGTTAATGATATGATGCCACCTGTTTCCTTGCTTCTATGGCCATGATCTCCTCTGCGAATCCGACCTTCGAGAATTTCAATTTTCAAACCTCCCTTTTCTTCCGGAGAGATTTCTCCGAAATGGGTCGGTCTCTCGCCACACGTGTCTCCGGAGTGTCAGATCTCTTGACACATGTCCTCCCTGATCCAACAGAATGAATCTTCATCCTCCACGCATCCCTTCGTAGATCAACAATCCATGTGCTCCCTGTGGGATCAACGACCCTTAACCACTTTGGCCTTCGACGCTTCGGGGTATTCCAAAACACTACTTCAAAAAAACCCCAGAGTACGATCCTCTGAAGTTCACGATCGAGTGACACCTGTCCAACCCAGATTGACGGCTCCCAACTACTTCATTGTTCGAGCTTCAACGATTTCAAAATTTCACCCTTCGTATCCTCCCAGAATTCATGATCTCTTGCCACGTGCCCTCCTAGATCTAACAGTTCAGTTTCTCTTTGTTTCTTCAGGCTTCGATGATTTCAAAATTTCACCCTTCGCATCCTCCCAGAGTGATTTCTCCCAAAATTCACGATCTCTCGCCACGTTCCCTCCTAGATCTAACGGTCCAGTTTCTCTTCGATTCTTTGAGCTTCGACGATCTTAGTTTTCAACTGAAACCTCACTACAAATTACCCAGATCTCAAGATCTATTGAAAAGTGTCCCTTTACAGATCGACGGTTCTCGGCTCTTTGGCTCTTCGGGCTTCGGGTGTTTCAACCTTCTATGTGCTCGTTCCTCCCGGAGCGTTTCCATCTAAAATCAATAGATTCCCACCATGTGTCCTTCTAGTTGATGGACGGTCCCAAATGGTTTTGGGACTTCGGGATTTTTTCGAGTCTGCTCTCATGTGTGTGCACAACATTAAGGCTCGTGCACCTTCGTCCAGATCCAATGATTGTTGATCCTCTTCACTCAGATCCAACAGATGGGATATGTTCTTCCTTTGTGTTTCCTTATATCACTGGACATTGATCTAACGGTCCAACCTCCTCTCCACAACTAATCTGGTGGTTTTTATCGCTCCTCCTCCTGAGATTTTGACTCCTCTCGACTTGGAACACTTAGTATGTTTTCAAAGGTTTTGACCTTTGAACTTTCTCCTGTGAACCCGAATATCTTGGGTCTCGCTTCGCTCTCACAATGTTATCTCTTCTAAGCTTTGGGACTTAGAATAAGTCCGTCACCCATGCAATCCTTGCATATCCCTTCTGATCTTAATCTCCTCGAATATTTCGATCTCCCACACACTCCTTTCTTTTCTAGGATTTCGTCAAACTCAGATCCAAAGGATTTCTTGAAAACAAATTCTTCTCGCCCTCCTGGCATCCTCCTGGCTCGATGCACACCTTGCAGATCTCCTCTTTATAGAGTGTTCAGTAACTTTGTTTCCTTCTGAACTCAACACAGATTTTTTCCTATGCACTTCTTGCACTTTTGTTGGTGAAGGTTCAATGGTATCTCTCTTGAGCTTTCCTGAGGTTAGCTCACCTCTGTCAACGCACTCCTTACAGACAATGTGCACTCCTTAAACTCAAAAACTCTAAGACGAGAAACAATTGAAACTCATACAATACTTCACCAGTTCATACATTCAGAAAACGAATGACATATAAAAGCATAACAATAAAATCAAATACATAAACACACCATATGAAGGAAAAAGTGTTTTTTTGTTACCTATTTGTGTGTCTATATAGATGTTTGAAAAAACTGGACTTCAACAGAGTCCCAGTTCTCTCAAGTTATCCTAATCTAACTCTATCATGCGTTATACTTATAAGACCTCTCTACCTGAGATCTCTTTCTCAAGTTCCCCATCATTACAAAAGAGGGCTCTACGAGATTATCCTCTTCACCACCTTAATGCCATAACTGTCTCAGTTACAACACCATACTCCTACGGCTCATTCCATAAATGAATGTTCAGACCTGACTACGATCTAGGCCTTCTACAAGTAACCATTTAAGGCAACCCTATCCACTACCTGTACAAAGGTATGGCTTGGCTCTTACAGCCTTACAACGCAAATCCCCATGGGATAATATTTTGAATTGAAAAATGGGAGGGTTAATGCCTTTCCCTTTCTCCATTACACACCTATGTGTTGGCTTGCTGGTGCTTTTGCTGAAGTGGATGGGAGCTCCTGCATTAGAAAAATTGTGGCAATCAGGATAGTGGCCTTTTGGAATCCTTGTGAGGACATTCGGCTGTAGCTTGAATCTTAAGTGCTCCCTGGAATGAAATGTGACATATGGTTATCGTTGGTAGTATACGCGGGAAAAAAATGGAACAATTAAATGCATTTATAAGATCAAAGCAAAGAGGAATTGGATATAAAATTAAAATCTGTAACAATTTTAAAACATATATTTAAGAAATGGAAACCAAATACAAATAATGTCAATTTTTATTAAATTGTATAAACTTAAAGAAAAATTACAATAATCATATTCATTTTCACTCCAACCCAAAGAAGGATTTCCACGTAGAATCTTTGTTAAACCAGTGAGCGAAGTTGGGAGTAACAACCTTTTGATTATTCTTCACATCATTACACATTCTATCAATGATCTAGGCAGAAATCAGTGGCCTCCCACCTATTCCATTGGCTCAAAACATGGGTTTCAACCTTAGCAGTTTTTCTACGGATTTTCGGGTCTTGAACTTTCAGGGTTGTTTTGAGGCCCTAAACGATGTATTTTGGGAACGACATTGCTCGAAGTTAACTAAAGAAATGGTATGGGCTGAACATAATATATACTCCTCGGTTAGACCTTTTCAACGAGGTATAGAACGCCCCAAAAGAAGATCATATGAAAATTTACGCCCTTGGGAAGATGACATACCAACTACCCCCATTGTGGCCTGCAAACCTTGTGGCGTTTCATCTTCCCGGGTTAGGATTTAGGATTTTTATTTATGTTAAAAAGGATTCTAAAGCCTCACTGTAAACATCATCATCTTCTTTCGAGTAAGCATAACCATCACATCTCTTCTCAGAGATAAACTGCCACTGTTATAGGAAAATCCCCCTACGGACAAGTCGATTTCCTCTTGAACCCTAAATCTCTAAGATTAAGACAGAAAGGTGATAACATTGGTCACTGACATCCTTTTCAACCTAACTAAGTGAATCAAATAGATAAAAGGAAGAAGAATGTACCTTTATGTCGATGTTTTTCCTTGCCCAGTCCAAGTTGAGCCTTGATCCCCAAGCTCTTCAATAAGTCCTGCAATCCAATAACAGAAAAGACAAAGCAACTTTCTATTCTACCATGATTAATCCAAAACAATATCTATCTATCAAAGACAAGTTCATGTAGATATACAGAACCTTGAAAGAAATAGGCCAAGCACATGTATTAATGAGAACTAGATAGCAATACTTATAGACCTTTGATGAAGTTGCAACAACCTCTTCCAGCTCTCCTTGTCCATCCCCTTGCTCAAATAATCCACCATCAAAATGAAAATGCTTTACTGGTTATCTCCCTTATGAGATCATAAGTTTGATACCTCTAAATTGCCATGTCCTTTTACCATGAGAAGGCCTCCTTATATAAGCTTGGAGAGACCCAACCACCTTAGAGATTATTGGGATAGGTTGAGGACCCTTCTCCATATAAGTCTAACCATGTGGATAGATGTCTTGATGTTGAACATGGTAGAAACCACTTGATTACCGGCTAATGAGGAAAACCGTTAACAAGTGCGACGGAAATCACCATTGATGTCAATGATTCCTAAGGTACCCTAGTACATTCCAGCGATTGTGAATAGATGAGTTGAAGTTGAACATTCGTGGAATCATCTGATCAAGGGTCAGTGATGTAAACCCACTGTCAGAAGTGAGGAGGCTTGCCATTGAGGCATGCAATTCCCAAGGTACTAACTGGTTTCTAAGTCTAGTTCCCAGACAATGTGCTGAGGTTGACAGGAATATAATCGTCACAGGAGGGCCTTGATGTATCCCCCATCAACGACACAAAATTGACATAGAGATGTAAATTGGTAGATCCAATGAACATGGACTGACATGGGTATTGAAATAGGATATTTGTGATGGTTGACTCTCGAGGCAAATACTTCCCTTGAAAACTAAGGCATGACAACAAAAACATGGCATGGACCAAAACATGATGATGCAATGGATACTGTGACTTTCATCGGGTGACCCAAAGGAGTAAAGAAACTCACAGGATTGGTTCATTGTAGAGGTTCATAGGATTAAAATGTATGCAAAGACAAAGTGTCATTTTCAAGGGCGACTGTAAGAGTGACCTGTAATGTTCCCAAAAACTGCTTGGCTTGCTTCCTTCAATTTTTTGCCCCATCCAGATAGACAAGTACCTCTTTTTCATTTAACGAGCTCGAGGAGGGTAACACATGCTCGATATAAATCACCTTCGGTAAGTCCCTCTTCCTTTGTTTAATGAACTGGAAGAAGTAAGGGTTCGGTCCCGTATGGGCCCTTCAATGTATGATTGTTTGTATGATTGTTTAACGAGTCCAAAGAAGGTAAAATCAATGATATTTCATGTTTAGAGAGTCTGAAAAGAACTTAAAGATGACTCCAATGTGGTCCTTTTTCATGTTAGTCTTGCGATGCTGAAAAAGAGATAAATTATCACTCGAAAGATGCCCTTTCAAACCTTTTAATGAGTGGGAAAGGAAGCAAGATCACTCAACAATATTTTCATGTTTAGAGAGTCTAAAAAGAGCTTAAAGACGACTCCAGGGGGTTCCTTTTTTGTATAACCTTTACGAGTCTGAAAAAGTGATAAAAGTATACTCAGTTACATTCTCATGTATTTACAAGCATGAGAAAGAACAAAGACCAAGCTCGGTGTTGGTTTCATTTTTACACAAGCTTGAAACAAAATTAAACTATGCTTGTAAATTCCCAACATAATTTCCAAAGGTTGGGATACCCATGGATGGTTGGTACTCTACCCCCAGCTTGAAAAGATAGTGGCATAACTTCAAAAATATAATCAAAGGCTAGAGACATGCCCCCCAAGATTCAAATCATTCACCGACTTTGAGGTTGTCACCAATTTTTGTACTAGATGGAGAAAAATGATACAGTTGGATGAAATGAAGGTTAAAAAACGAGACCTAACGAAAGACTCAACTCGACATCTATGATCTGACGGAAGACTCGACCTAGTATGAGAGTTGATTGTTTCATTTTTTAACAAGATTGACACCGGAAAAGAACTATGCTCAAGGCTCCAGGTTCAGTCCCCAGATTTATGTTTCATTTTTTACCGAGCTTGCTATAGAGAGGAAAACTATGCTCGTGACCTCTGTTTCATTTTTTAACAAGATTGCCACAGAGAAGAAAAATATGCTCGTGCTTCTGTTTCATTTTTTAACGAGCTTGCCACAGAGAAGAAAAACTATGTTCGTGACCTCTATTTCATTTTTTAACGATCTTGCCATAGAGAAGAGAAACTATGCTCGTAGATTTTGTTTCATTTTTTAACGATATTGCCACGGAGAAGAGAAACTATGCTTGTGACCTCTTCTTGATCATGGATTCCAAGAGGATAAAGCTCTGGAAGGACACCATGTCAAGGGACAAAACTTGGTCATGGATTCCAAGATATCTTTACTGGATGGAAGAAGAATGCTTCGGAAGGAACACATGTCGAGGGTCTCGTCAGGGGTAAGGAGATCAAGCTCCAATAGCCCTACCTAAGAGATCACCATGTAAACTACCGGATCTAAGTCATCGGAAGTTGAAGTCATGGGAGACAATGCCACATAATTAACTTGTGGTAGGGGTGATACCAACTACATATAAGAACCATTTAGGGAGTTCATTGGAATGGTAATCAAGCCAGGACCAACGCATGAAAGTTGATCAATAGCCACAATTATTCCATCGTGCAGGAAATATATCAAATGAAAAAGATTGGACACAATAGCTTTCATGGCATAGACATAATCTTGCCCAAGGAGTAAATGAGAATCCAAGGGGTGCTGGACTACCATGACATCAATAAAGAAAGTTTTCCCTCCCAAAGTTACAGGAAACTGAGGAAGGGTGAATGGTTCTTCTTTTAAAATAGAACAGAGTCTGGGTAACTGGCACAAGCTGAGGATAACCCAAATATTTCCAAGCAATAGAGGAAAAAATACTAATGGATGAAACTTCATCTATCAATGCATGAGGAACGTTCTGACCACAAACATGTACTGTAATCTTGAAAGGAATGTGAGAGGGAAGACGAGGTCCAGCTAGCACACCCCAATCAAAAAGGATGGCCTCATTACTTGGAGGGTGTTTCACAGGAGAGGGAGGAATTCCCCCCAGCACGGTATATTCTGTATCAACAAGAAAAATGTAGGAAAAATCAAGTTTACTCTCTAGCGGGAGAGTAGGATTGACTGATAACGACATCAAATCGATCACTTGGGTTTCATTCTCCAGGGGGAGAATGAGGTCTATAGGTGGAAATGGATCGACCGCTTAGGTTTCACACTCTAACGGGAGAGCGGGATTGATCGAAGATGGGACCAGATCAACCACTTTGTCAACTGGTTCAACTAAGGACATGACCGGATTGACAACATGATCAACAAGGTTGACCAATGAAGGGACCAAAGTAACCACTTTGGCACTCATCAAAGGAGGAGTGGTATTGACCACGTTGGGACTCTTCAGATGAAGGGTGGGATTGACCAATGATGGGACTGGAGTAGTCACTTGAGTTTCACTTTTCAGATGAAAAGTGGGGCTGATCGATGATGAAATTGGATCAACTACTTTGGTTAGTGGTTCAACCGATGATGAAACTAGATTGACCACCTGATCAACCGAAATGATCGGGGATGGAACTAGATTGAACATTCCATCAACTAAGGATGGATTGGGGGAAATCTTATGATAACCAGTTGGAAGTTGAAGCTTTTCCAAAAGAGAAGAAGCGTCGTCCATACGAGGACAAAGGTGAGAATAATGATCACCTTCGCATAACATACAAGGAAATTTGACAGTTGTCTTCTTCTTACAAACCTTAACATCACTATTTGATGGGGTGTCAACAACATGTCTAGCAGGGGCCGATGACGTGGAGGACCACATTTCTAAGACCTTGGGAAGACCAAGGAAATCCCTTAGAAATTGTCACCCTTACAAAGACTGCAAGGGAATTTGGGTTTCAAATTCTTCATTTTAATATTGTCGACCTCATCAATGCTCCCAGTACGATTAATAGTAGTTGGTTGCTTCGATCCAACATTTGATATGGTTGGAGGCTTGGTCCTTTTTAGGTTCCTCTTCTTCTTCTCTTTTCATTTCTTCTTCTTCTTATCAACCTGGATACTTGCTTTAGAGCTTTCACTAGGCGAAGAAGGAGAAAGGGAAGGAGATTTAATGGGTGAAGAAGGTGAAAAGTCGATGTCATGATATTGATGTGTGGGTGGTGTACTGACATATGAAGCACTAGGTGTAGTTGAAGAACTCGGAAGATTTGAGATCACCGAAGTGGGGAACAATGTAACACCCTGTTTTCCCCAATTTGTAATTAATCATAAAATAGAAATTGTCATGCTAATGCATGAGGACAATGTAAATATATTATTGTTTGAGATGCCAATGACTGATTGTGGGGGTGAAGCCTTGAAAGTACTGGCCAAGATATCACTAGAGGAAGAATGTGAAAAACTATAAGAGAAGGTTCATATATCAAATAACCCCAAATCTCCCTTGATAAGGATGACAAGCCTCCTTCGAACCCCAAGGAAGAAAAATCAGTCAATGAAGAAAGGACCAGTGGTTGAATCACCAACCACACCCATGAATGGAAACATGGGTTGTCAGTCTGAAGTACCACAGGGACTTGTAGACCTGAGCTTCCTTCTGACAGAAGGAACCGGATAGGTCGGCAAAAACCTTCCCAAGTAAGAGGGACACACACACGGAAAAGATAGGCACCAGACAAGGGTGGAAGCTCACAATGGAGAGGCGTGAAGCTCTCCAATGAATCATGAACACCCCAATGAATCATGAATAGAAGGCCGCGAGATTGATGCCAAGGAGAATCTGAGAAACCTCGCCGAGGCCATAACCGAGAGAGAGAAAGCTTTGAGTTACAGAGAACATGACCCAAATAGAAGCATAAATGGAGGAAGAACCCTCGATAAGTGTGAGAATTCCCTAGTGATATCATGGCTTGGCACAGGGGTGGCCAGAGTGCTAAGAATGAATGCCTCTGAGCCTATGGTCAGGTGGAAGGCCGAAAACCCACAGTCAGTTGGTTGGCCGCAACTTGTAATAGATAAGCATTTTCTTACTCTGTGTAATTTAGTTGTAACTGGGCATGAATTTGGTTATACTATGTATGTTTCAGGAATTTTGCTTGATTTTTGAATGGATATACTGTGTCTCTTTCCTTATTTCTTGGTTGTATAATTAGGCCAGTAAGAGATTATATGGATAGGACATGATTGGTACTCGTAAATGCTTGTGTCCTGTGGCGGCTTAAGTAGAGCCATGAACTGTGATCTCATTGACCTTAGGAATAGTATCATGTACACATGCCAACCTTCCTAGTTGTTTAGAGTCCCTTGGAGGACGAATCCTGTTAAGCTCAGGAGAGGTAGTGTAGTTATGCATAGACTCCCTGCAAGGCAAGTATAGACCGAGACTCACTCAAGCCCTAGACTTGACGAATGAGCGCAAGGGGTGGGCGGAAGACTCTTCTAAGAGTCAAGCCCAGGGGAAAGAGTACAGAGCTATTAATTCCTTCATAGCTAAGAAATCTTAGGAGGGACCACACTTTTCGTAAGTGTTGGCGAGACCCAATAGTCGGCTTGCAGTAGAAGATCGAAAGCTGAGACCTTTGAAGCATTCAAAATCTTCCAAGGAGAAGGAAGAAGCACAAGTTCAGGAGGGAGCTACAACTATCGTTGGATCGGTGCTAGGAAGAAAGATCTGGACCGTTGAAATTTACGTCCAGGCGTAGGTAGGAAAGTGCAACGGAAGGGAAGATATCTGGGTCGTCAGATCTTGCATGGATAGAAGATAATCGTCAAATCCGGAGAAAGTCACATAGAGTTTAACCTCTGGGAGTGTTCGTAGATAGAGAGCATCTGAAATGGACGGTGAAGACACTTCGTGAAGGAAGTGCCGAGTAGCTGATAGTCGTCGGACCTTGCAGAGTTACAGGGTGGTTAGAGGTCGATGAAACCCATCACCCAGGATTTGAGGGTCAATGTGAGCCATTGATTTCATTTCAATCCACGCCATTGGATCATCTCGCAAGTTCGGGGTTCGGGAGTTTGGAGAGAGAAGACCAAAATCTTGGTTTCGCAAAGTCCCGAGTTGCAAGGAGCAGGGGCAACCATTGGATCCAAGTCACGGGAAGACCGTTGGACCAGAACCTTCTCGCCATATTGTGCATCGGGGGTTCGAAGGGTGGAAGAACCACTTTTCGACTGCAGAAGTTGCGAAGTGCCGAGCACCGAGGGCTCATGTGAACACGTGACACATCCATTAGGTGGGGACTACGTGGGTGATAGGTGGTGCAAACATACAGTGGACCAAAAAGGCGAAAATGGGTGACAGGTGGTGGACACGCGTCGCCTGGGAAGGGGTCAACTCATCATCGACTCATTGCGTCTCGGGGACTCGCAAAGAAGGAGCACAAGGGCTCAACACTCCAACTTGTGAAGTTGCGAGTTGCGAGTAGCACAAAAGGGGTCAACCCATTGTTTGACTTATCGTGTCTCGGGGAAACGCGAAGGAAGGAGCACGAGGGTTGGACACTCTAACTCGTGAAGTTGCGAGTTTCGAGAGGTGCTAAAGCCAGGCCCTAGCTAGTGGTCTCTTATAGAGGCACTAGAAAGAAAGGGGCCATACCCGCATCACATTCTCAGGTATCGGAGGTTTGGAGTCGAGGGTCTTCGATTCAAGAACTCGCAAGATCGCGAGTCATGGAAAGCGCTTATGCTAAGTCCTGATTGTGGTCATGTGGAGGTGAAGCCCGCACTTGGTGCTTGAGTTGTGCACAACAGGTTTTCAATAAAAGGACTGGTGGATTGATTTACTGAAGGTTCAAACAGGGAGAGGTAGCCTGCACTAGGCCCTCATAGTAATTTGGGCATTCTATCCCTTGAGGAAGAGCGAAAAAATTTGAATTATCGTAGTGGGTATGTGACAAATTGGTATCAGAGCATGGTTACTACACTTGGCCTACTTGGGCTCATGCACGAGTCACAAAAAGAGGTATCATTATCTGCATTACTCTTTGAGGAGGAGGACTACAGAATTGAACCTGTGATTTTGGGAATTCTTATTGAATTCCAGCAGAGGAATTTCTTTAACCCCTTTGTTAAAATGGTAACTACTCTTATCGGAGTAGGGATATGCTAATTAACAGTGATAATAAAGATTGAATGTGAATAGTATCCATAGATTGGAATCAATGAGAGTCATTGATCTAGAGCTTCGAGGTTTTGGCTATTAGGAAAATAGAAGCGAAGACTTTCCCAAAGTCGCGCAAGGTAAATCACCGATTCAATCGGGTCCATTGGTTAGCGGATGAACTTAACCGTAGATCCAGTGTAATTGGATATTTGGGAGTCAGAGGTTTATAAGTCAACGGGCAGAGTTTTGAGAACTCACATGTCATGAAATCCCAACATCCAACCTGAGCCGTGGGATCGAGACAGGCGGAGAATCGTTGATCTGACGCATACACATTTCAAGGATTCGAAATCGGGAGCTAGGAGGTGAAGAATCCACTAGAATCCCAAAAGATGGAAAGCTGGGATTTGATCAGGACCATTGATTGGCAGAGAGATTTGGACCGTGGGATCTAGTTTTTCGGACCCTCATGGACCAGAAGTTTGGGGAAACGGTGGAGCGTTGTCCGCGGATTCACTGAAACACGGGATCCTAACGCATGTCTAGGAGTTGACCCCAGGTTCCGAGTGAAGGGTCATGTGGATAAAAGAGACGAGAAAACCTTAGCCTTGGTCTTTTGGGTTTTCGGATTTCAGGGATAGAGGGACCAGAGTTCCTTGCAATAGGAATCCCAAAATCACGAAATGCGAAGCACCTTTTAGTTCGGATCGTGATCGTTGCCGATGGTTGCGTGAAGAGGAGGTGTGAGATAGTATGATGAATACTTAGTTGTGTTTAATTATACTTGAGTGCATGAGTTTAATGCACTGTGAAGCTTCATAATAGGAAGCTTGATATTCATACCAGTAAGGTATGAATGATATGAAACGTGCAAGTAATGCACATGTATGATGTAAGAGTATAAGTATACTAGAGGTCCAATATGATTTCCCTGATGAGTGAAATGCGAGGCAAGTATTGCACTTGCCAAGATTGAATGAATACCATGGATGCATGGTTGACTTTGTTCTGAAGAGTTGTGAAGGTTCTGTCTTGAATGATAACTTAAGGGGGATGTGCTCCCTCTCACTAGGAAAAGCCAATACACATAAATGAAAGAGAAAACGAGTAAAGGATGCTTTGTTGTCATGATAAGAGGAAAAGGTTTATGCCTTTGAGGATCACATGAGAAGGATTGTGAACAATCCTGAGTTGACTGATCTTAAAACTAAAGATGTATGTGGGCTATGAAATATACCTATGACAACTACATGCAGGCTTAGGATTATGAATATGGTTAGATACGTCATGGATGTAATTTAACAAAACCATAATACGTAATTAGGTACATGACAAAGATGCATGTTTATATTCCTTAAGGGAATATTTGGTAGACAGCTAAAGCTAAATCAAGGCTGAGGCCATCACGAATAGTGATGGATATGCAATAAGGAAGTTGCATGCTGAAGGAATTCCTTGTGGAGGAACTGTGTGAAGACTCTGTCAGGAAAACAAAGTCACAACCTTAATGACTGCTGAGAATTAAGCAGTAAGCCACAAGCTTATATATATATATATATACACACATCAGAATCCTGGATTACATTTTGAAAAATATCATGTAATGAATAAGAAGACTAATAAATGAATATTGACCAATTCTGATAACCGAATGGTAGTGTGCAAGATGCACATGTTCATGATTCATTATGGGAAAAATATTTTTCTATTAAAGTATGCTGAAGTATCCTAAGAGTTAGGATGAGCCTAACCCAGGGCTGCTAAGAAAAAGAGCAGTTGTGGAAACCGGTATAGTTGGAAAGAGGCAAGTAAACCCCCCGACTATGATTAAATGAATAAATGAGTACATTTAACTGATAAGGCTTGGTTGAAGCCATGATTAAGAAAAGACAATAAGGCCTTAGAGATAACTCGACTAGGCTGAACTCTAGCCCTCGCGATGTAGAAAGAGTTGGAAGAAGGGGAGAGTCCCCAATTCTTCCCTCGCTGAGTATTATGTTTTCTCTTGGATGAGAAAGTTGGTATGCCAATGAAAGTAAAAAGTCCTCGACACCATAAGTAATAAGGATAGTATTGCCGAAGATACAATCGAAATTTGTTTGTGTTGCATTGGAGGAAACGTTTGAAGATGTTTATGAATTCGAATGTTATGATACATGCATTTGGTTTAATATTACGACTAATGTAATTGTGTCTATGATGGTGCATGTTGTGTATAGAAATGAATTGGAGCTATTGAGGAAGACAGTTACCAATGATGGGAAACCTCAAACAGAGAATGACTAGGAGAAGGCTACGGGTGAAAGATTGTTGACATGGCTGTAAAAGTCCCCATAAAGCACTGCTGATGAGGTAAAAAAATCAGAAAGAGGGTGCTAGCAACCCAGAACCGATATAAAGATATTCGTGCCTATGTGGCACAAAATATGAAGGGATTTGGTAAGAACCCCTTCCGAAATATTTTATTGTCTCATGTTATGCATGAAAATTGAAAGGGCGGTGGTATGCCATGGATACCCAAGTAGGGTATGATTCAGGAAGGAGAACTTGAATGATGGAGGTGTGAACCTCTGGTAGTAAAGACCGATTTTAACCCTCAGAAGAATTCATGAAATGATATTTCATGAACACATGGACCAATCAAGGAATGATTGGAAACAAAAGTGCTCATAGATAGCACGTTGCATGGAATTACTTCAAGGAAATGCATATTTTCATAAAGGACAGACAATGGATTTCCCATTGAGGAAGGAGGACCTTCCAACATTTCTACTCACATTGTATAGGTGTTAGAGAAAACCAAATTTGGGTGGACATGAGTGTTGGCACCCTGGTTATTAATAAAGGCATAATGCTTGTGTGCATTCATGTGAAACTTTTAAGTTTCATGTGTACTAATTTGGGATCGTGATCGGCCTATAGTAGGAAGCATGGTCCTATTGTAAGAATGAACAAAAACAAATAGTCCATGTGGTGGAGAGGTTGGTTAAGTTCCAACACACCATGGCCAAGAACCTATCATAAAGTGTGACAAACTTGAAATCAACGCATGGGTGCATTGGGTATGAATGTGGCCACAAATGTTGGCGCATTCATTAAAATCAATTGATATCTGAATCACATTTTGAAAATTTGGTAGGTTGGAATGATGCATAAGTAAGGGATGATGTATCCTTTCACTTTGAATCCTTGAATAGATGAAATGACCTGGACTGTTAGTATACTTGATTTTCGAAAAAAAATAATGTACATGAAAAACTAACAATTGTTTGGCTGTGTAAAGAATGAAATTGCAGGGAGGAAAGGGTCGTGGATATGGCAGCATTGTAAGCCCATAAGGAAGGCCAATTGCCTACTGAGCCAAACCATTATGGGAAGGAAAGTCCCATAATTATGAATCTGGTTCCTGTGCGGAACAAATATGAAAACAAATTGTGAGATTAGAAAATCTGTGGGTGACAGATTTGCAATAAAATTCTGAAAGTTAGAATTTATAATGATGTCTCATGAATTTTGTATACCTGTGATACAGGTGAGAAGAAAAGACATGTTCAGAAAGGACAAATGAGGGCTATCAAAGATGAAGATGATGAACATGGCTACTACTGAGCCATGAAAACCCCGTGATAAGCCATGATCGCCTGAAAATTATTATGTTGAGGTAACACAAGCCAGAGGTACACCTCGGCAGAGCAAGTCTGAGGGACACTTCGACTGTAAGACTCGATAGAGTCTCTAAAATTTTCCTGTGCGAGAAAACCTTGGCAAGGAAAGATGGATCGCCCGAGGGACTATATCACAATAAAGGGGATGCCTGAGCCTAGGCCTAGAGGGTGAGTGACCGCAAGGAAGAGGGGACCTTAATAATTCTTGTAAACTATTAGGATCATGCACACAGTGCGTAGTTTCCCGTGCGGAAAAACCTTGGAAAGGAAGACGAAATCATGATAGCTCTTGTGAACTATTGAATGGGAATCATGCACCAAATGGGTACGTCAAGGAAAGAAATGAGCATGGATAACAAAACAACCATGTGGATACAGATCCACAAACTACACAGATAAGTATTGTGCTAAGATTATAAAATTTTCCTTTTGAATTTTGAACAATAGTAAGATGTTTTCGCACAAAATTGTGATTAATGTGCTTGTTGTCCAAGAATTATTGAAGGCAGATGACGAAGACTAAGATCCTGAAAGAGGACTTGACCGAGGATGAAGGTCAATACTTTTGAAGTGGATGAATGAGAAAGGCATGACAGGTGTTTTGAGAAAGAACACCGAGGACGGTGTTCCTTTAAGGGGGAGGGAATTGTAACACCCTGTTTCCCCCAATTTGTAATTAATCATAAAATAGAAACTACCATGCTAATGCATGAGGACAATGTAAATGTATTGTTTTTTGAGTTTCCAATGACTGACTGTGGGGGTGAAGCCTTGTAAGTACTGGCCATGATATCACTAGAGGAAGAATGTGAAAAACTATAAGAGAAGGTTCGTGTATCAAATAACCCCAAATCTCCCTTGATAAGGATGACAAGCCTCCTTTGAATCCTAAGGAAAGAAAAATCATTCAATGAAGAAAGCACTGGTGGTTGAATCACCAACCACCCCCATGAATGGAAACATGGGTTGTCAGTCCAAAGTACCACAGGGACTTGCATACCTGAGCTTCCTTCTGATAGAAGGAACCGGATAGGTCAGCAAAATCTTTCCCAAGTAAGAGGGACACACACACGGAAAAGGGAGGCACCAGATGAGGGTGGAATCTCACAAGGGAGAAGCACAAAGCTCTCCAATGAATCATGAACAGAAGGCCACGAGCTTGATGCCGAGGAGCATCTGAGAAACCTCGCTGAGGCCATAACTAAGAAAGAGAAAGCTCTGAGTTACAGAGAACATGACCCAAATAGAAGCGGAAACAGAGGAAGAACCCTCGAGAAGTGTGAGAATTCCCTGGTGATATCATGGCTTGGCACGGGGGTTGCCAAAGTGCTAAGAATGAATGCCTCTGAGCCTACGGTCGGGTGGAAGGCTAAACACCCACAGTCAGTTGGTTGGCGACAACCTGTAATAGATAAGCATTTTCTTACTCTGTGTAATTTAGTTGTAACTGGGCATGAATTTGGTTATACTGTGTATGTTTCAGGAATTGTGCTTGATTTTTGAATGGATATACTATGTCTCTTTCCTTACTTCTTGGTTGTATAATTAGGCCAGTAAGAGATTATATGGATAGGACATGATTGGTACTTGTAAATGCTTGTGTCCTGTGGCATCTTGAGTAGAGCCACGAATTGTGAGCTCGTTGACCTTAGGCATAGTCTCATGTACACATGCCAAACTTCCTAGTTGTTTAGAGTCCCTTGGAGGACGAATCCTGATAAGCTCAGGAGAGGTAGTGTAGTTATGCATAGGCTCCCTGCAAGGTAAGTAGAGACCGAGACTCACTCAAGCCCTAGACTTGACAAATGAGCACAAGGGGTGCGTGGAAGACTCTTCTAAGAGTCAAGCCCAGGGGAAAGAGCACAAAACTATTAATTCCTTCATAGTTGAGAAAGCTCAGGAGGGACCACACTTTTCCTAAGTGCTGGAAAGACCCAATAGCCGGCTTGCAATAGAAGATCGAAAGATGAGACCTTTGAAGCATTCGAAATATTCCAAGGAAAAGGAATAAGAACAAGTTCAAGAGGGAGCTACAACTACCATTGGATCGATGCTGGGAAGAAAGATCTGGACCGTTGAAATTTACGTCCAGGCGCAGGTAAGAAAGTGCAGTGGAAGGGAAGAGATCTGGGCTGTCAGATCTTGCACGGATAGCCGACAACCGTCGGATCCGGAGAAAGTCACACAGAGTTTAACCTCTGGGAGTGTGCGCAGAAAGAGAGTAGATGAAATGGACGGTGGAGACACTTCGTGAAGGAAGTGTCGAGTAGCCGATAGCCGTCGGACCTTATAGAGTTACGGGGTGGTTAGAGGCTGGTGAAACCCATCACCCAGGATTTGAGGGCCAATGTGAGCCATTGATCTCGTTTCAATCCACGCCGTTGGATCATCTCGCAAGTTCGGGGTTCAGGAGTTTGGAGAGAGCAGACCAAACTCTTGGTTTCACAAAGTCTTGAGTTACGAGGAGTAGGGGAAACCGTTGGATCTAGGTCACGGGAAGACCGTTGGACCAGAACCTTCTCGCCATATCACGCATCGAGGGTTCGGAGGGTGGAAGAACTACTTTTTGACTGCAGAAGTCGCGAAGTGTCGAGCGCTAAGGGCTCGTGCGAACACGTGGCACATCCGTTAGGTGGGGACCATGTGGGTGACAGGTGGCACAAACATACAGCGCAACAAAAGGCAAAAATGGGTGACAGGTGGTGGACATGCGTCGCTTGGGAAGGGTTCAACTCATCGTCAACTCATCGTTTCTTGGGGACTCGCAAGGAAGGAGCACAAGGTCTCAACACTCCAACTTGCGAAGTTACGAATTGTGAGTAGCGCAAAAGGGATCAACCCATTGTTTGACTTATCGTGTCTTGGGAAAACGCGAAGGAAGGAGCACGAGGGTTGGACACTCTAACTCGTGAAGTTGCGAGTTGCGAGAGGTGCTAAAGCCAAGCTCTAGCCAATGGTCGCTTATAGAGGTGCTAGCAAGAAAGGGGCCACACCTGTATCGCATTCTCGGGTATCGGAGGTTTGGATTCAAGGGTTTTCGATTCAAGAACTTGCGAGATCGTGAGTCACGGAAAGAGCTTATGCTAAGGCCTGATTGTGATTGTGGTCGTGTGGAGGTGAAGCCCGCGGTTGGTGCTTGAGTTGTGCACAACGGGTTTTCAATAAAAGGACTGGTGGATTGATTTACTAAAGGTTCAAGTAGGGACAAGTAGCCTATGCTAGGCCCTCATAGTAATTCGGGCATTCTATCCCTTGAGGAAGAGCGAAAAAATTTTAGTTATCATAGTGGGTATGTGACAAACAACCAAACCGAAAATCCAATGGTGAGTCCTAGAAGACTTAGTGTGGAAATGTACAGAGGACCAATGTTTCCAAAATAAGGAAAGGTGAAAGGTTCCCCGGGACAAGGGGTTCCTCCAATGGTACTCCCAGGTGTTGATGCCATTAACACTAACTCGACCTAAGGTCCACTAAGTAAAACAAACAACACACGCTATGAATCTAAGAAGAAAACAATCAAACAAAACTTCCCACAATGAAACCACTAGTTGGTGATGAAATCCAATGTCGCAAGATCAATATAGGAAGGGGCGGGGATAGAGTGGGTGGATCAATTATGTTGGCGACCTGATTAACAGACTTACGCCTTGGTGCAAGCTTCCACACAGGAATTGTGTATTTACCCTCCAAGGAGCCCGAGTGAGTTTGACCAACGTCTGTTCCAGGTACAATGATACTTCCCTTCACCGTCACCTTGTGTAAGACCTTGAATATTATGGCTACTAACGTCACCAATTCACAGTCAGCCCCTAGGCAGGTACAGTCGACAGTCCAGTCCGAACGTATGGGCAGGATAACAAGTTTGAAATCCTTCAAGAGAACTAAGGACAAGTGGACTGGTAGAACTCCAGAGGACCCCGAACGGATTCAGATTTCACGAAGCACCGAGACCAAATGAAGACAGTTGAGCCTCAAGAAGAACCCCCAATATACGATATGACTACTACGAACGGTTGAACCACAGAGGGATAATCTTCGTAACTCTCCCGAATGTGACCTCGTGCGTAATCCCTATGTGAGAGGGGGTTTCCAGAAAGATGATACAAGAATTGGATTTGCTCTCCTGATCGCAAAATGCTAAGTTTTTTTTACAACTTTAGAAAGTTATCCTTTCAACCTATTTCAAAGCTCTACACCTTAAGCTAATGTAGGTTTGCTAACAAAAATGTAAAAAATTATGATAAATTTTAGTTTAGCACTTGATTTTAAGGTTGTTGTTTACTCAGAGGTGTATGAGAGTGAAAATTGATGATATTATGACTCAATTCCCAAAAACATGCATAAGAAATGATAAGTAGTCTTTTCTTTCAATGAATGTCTATTGAAGGGAAGGAGAAAGGACTTTCCTCACTTTCAAACACTAAGATGCAATGACCTCATGCAATAGTCCTCAATCAAGAATATGATACAATGCTAAAATGTTTATATGTGACTGATAATGAGTTTGATGTAAAGCTTCCTATGTCATTCAGACTAGAAGATCTATGAGATTTAAGCAATCGGAAGAAATCTTCACATAAACAAAACACACCCCATTGTGATCAAACAAGAAACAAAAAGAAAACCCAATCCAGACAGGAGGAAATGCTTGGAGAAAAGACCTCAAAGATCAAAATGAAATAGTGAATAGATCTTTGAATTTCCTTACAACTTTCAATCAATCAGATAAGTGAGAAAGAAGTAGATCGACTCCAAATCTCAGGGAAGAAGAGTGACTCAAAGCAAGGAAAATAGATGTCAAAAATCCAAACAAAACATCATCAATCCTTAGAAATAAAAAAGGTTGGAGGCTAAACAAGGACACACTAAGATAGCATTAACCCTGAGTAGATGAATCGGCAAAAAGAAGACTGAGAAACCAACTCCTAAGAAGATTTTTGTAGAAAAAAGACCAATGCTCTGGTGTCAAGGGAACCAAAGTGTTGCAACGCTCTATGGGAGGCTGCAAGGGAGTGCCAACGCTTTGATAGTAGAGGAAGGGGAGCACTGGCCTCTCAGAACTCAAAAAATTGCCCAGAAATAAAAAAACAAACTTAGGAAAATGCAGAAATTGAGTGTGTAAGATGAATCCAAGAGCCAACAAAACATCTAAGAATCAAAGACACAACATGCATAATATCTAAAGGTGAGCAAAGACCAAAAACAAGACCAAGGAAGGGAACCAAAACTGAAAGGTTGTGTCCCTAGTGGATTCGCCAATTTCTGTTACATGAAAATCTCCCTGCGGACAAGTGGATTTCCTATTGAACCCTAAATCTCTAAGATCAAGACAAAAAGGTGCTAACGTTGTTCACTGACATCCTTTTAAACCTAGCTAATTCAATCAAATAGAGAAAAGGAAGAAGAATGTACCTTTTTGTCGATGTTTGTCCTTGCCCAGTTCAAGTTGAGCCTTGATCCCCAAGCTCTTCAACAAGTCCTACAATCCAATAACAACAAAGACAAAACAACTTCCTATTCTACCATGATTAATCCAAAACTAGATTTATCTATCAAAGACAAGTTCATGTAGACATACACAACCTTGAAAGAAACAGGCCAAGCACATGTATTAATGAGAACTAGATAGCAATACTTGCATACCTTTGATGAAGTTGCAACAGCCTCTTCCAGCTCTCCTTGTCCATCCCCTTGCTCAAATAATCCACCATCAAAATGAAAATTATTTAATGGTTATCTCCCTTATGAGATCATAAGTTTGATGCGTCTAAATTGCCATGTCCTTTCACCATGCGAAGGCCTCCTTATATAAGCTTGGAGAGACCCAACCACCTTAGATATTTTTGGGATAGGTTGAGTATCCTTCTCCATTAGTTGTGGATCTTCCCTAAGACCCAGCCTTGACCTCAGATTCGAATCCAACCAACTCCAGAGATGAGGGGGATTTTCCCCTAATTTTCCTCAACAGTCAAAGATTCCCTCAAACAGCCTAGCGCTCCCTCAGAATGGGGCACAGAGTGTTGCAACACTCCCCCAAAGAAGGGTAGGGAGTGTTGGCACTCTGTGACAGTGGGCAGGGGAGCATTGCCCAAAATTTCCTTAAAAAATCCCAACGCTCCCCCAGAAGGGTGCACAGAGTGCTAGAACGCTCCCCCAAAGGAGGGCATGGAGCACTAGCACCCCCTGACAGTGGGTAGGGGAGCACTGGCCTTCAAAAATTACTTTTGAGTGGTTTTTTCCATGGTAAAAGATTTGTACTCTTCATCAGATGATTTCTCCTTCTTAAACCAGTCTTTGAGGGTGTCTTAAGTGTCCCTGTGATGTCGTTAGAGTCACGACATAGGTGAGATGGAAGTATGATGTTTGCGACACTTGCGACACTTATGGCCAAAATGCGACGCTTGAGACACTTGTAATAACGACACTTGCGACACTATTGAAGTGAGTAATTTTGATGTGTAACAACCACCATTCTAGTAAGTCATTCACTTTGTAATTTTATAGTTTTTGTACATTCTCTCATTAACAAAAATTGTGCATTAATGTATCTCTATGTTTATTGCAATATTTATGTGTATCTCACAACATCTCTGTATATTTCATTGTTATATCTCTGCCTTCATTTTGTTCTCAAAATAATCTAGATTATTCAAGCACTTCAACCATGGTCCACTCATCTCTCTAACACTACCTTGTAGAAGCAATTCATAATTAACCCCACCTGGCATGAGAAGTTGGTCCTCCCAGAATATGAAGACCTCCTCTCCAATGTATTAGCGACTATCATGGTGGATATTTACAACAAGATGGTGGGCATGGACAGGATCTTCGATCTTCTCAACCCTAGTGCATCCTCGTTCAGATTAGATCAGGAAACCCTCCCACTGGTAGGTTTCTTTTACAAAGAACTGCTATTGTGGTGCTTAATCTATGGAATGAAATCCTTTAGGAAGCTAAGAGTTACAGAGCGGCTTGTTGGATCTAGTTGTGTTGGCAGTTGTAGTTTTTTTCATGGTTTCTATGAGATAGTGTGGGCTTTAGGTGAATGATGATGTGTTGGGTCTCCTAGTTTTCAAGACAGATTTACACGACCCAAAATCATCCATTTCTCCTTGGAATAAAGACAATGACAACCCATCTTTGTGGGTAGGTGTGATATGTAGTCCCAAAATAGGAAGAGTCACCAAAGTGGTGTTGGACAATCTGTCTTTAACTAAAAATATCGGCAGAGGTCTCACTAGGTTTCATTCCTTCATATGATCTCTTTTGCATACAACAATTTATTTGGTAATATCAATATCAATTCAAATCTCGGGTAGATTCCCAGTCTCAGGATCATGAATTTGAATCAGAATGCATTGAAAGGTGCCTTGCCTTCTAGCCTGAGATCTTGTTCTAATTTGACTGCATTGAACTTGTCTGCAAACCATTTGTCTGGGTTTATTCCTAGGTCAATTTGGTTACTGGAAAATGTTGCATTATGTTGTCATTGATGTCAAAGAGTTGATGTCAAGAATTGTCATTGTATCATTGATGTATTGATTGTTGGATCATGTTGTCATAGATGTAATATATTTCAAAGGATTGATGTAATAGATGTCAAGTGGTGTCATAATGATGTATTTTCATAGATTGATATAAAGACGGGATGATGAAAATGTTGGTCATTGTTGTCTTGTCATGGCTGATAGGAAGTACCAAATGGATGAACTCCAAAGTGGTCCCCTTATGGTGAAATCATTCATGGGAAGACACTTTGTGAAGTCCAAATGGTTAAGTGAATGAGTCATCCCAGATGTGTGGTTAAGGAACTCAAGGATTGATTGTGGAATAATGTAATGAAGATCAATGAATTTGTAAGTGAAACTATTCTAGATGGATAGTGTCCGTCATGCTATTTTCGGTGATATGTGGAACATCATATAACTCCTCATGGTTAGAGAGTTATGGCCATGTGAAGTTGGAGAACCCTTATGTGTTGTCTAGAACCCCCTAGAAGGTCAAATAAGTCAAATTCTTCTAGAAGCTCCTATAAGAAAGTTGACTAGTCAAAGTGGTTAGTCATGAGTTAAGTGGTTGCAACAAGAAAACAATTAAAAATAAATTAGTTGCAACTAGAAGTGGAGAATTTACTATTTATAGAAAAGTGGGTTAGAAGTGGACAAAGTGGTTAGAAGTGGGTTAGCCCCAAAAGAAGGAAGTTGGTTGAAGTTGGTTAGAAGCTAACCCCTTGAGGATTGAGCACATTGAATATATATTATTGTGTAAGGTCTTTTGCAAGTACTCATTGATACATATGAAGTTGTGCAAGTCTGAGGTAGCATGAAGGGTTGACGGTGGAAGTTTAAGAGTTTCAAAAATATTGAAAAAAACCTAGTTTCTGAGATGTACACAGGCTAATAGTGTAATATGGTGCGTACATACGTGGGCTAACAATATAATAGGATGTGTACATATGCAAACTAACAATATAATAGGGTGCATACATACGCGGGCTGACAATATAATATGGTGCATACATACGCGAGCTAACAATATAATAGGGTGCGTACATAAGGGTAAATCCAAAAAAACTTGGGAAGATGAAGATGCCAGGTCTCTAGAGTCTGAAAGCAAGCTCTCAGGAAGGTCTACAATGATAAGGGACATTAAATCTATCGACTGGTTCAAAAGGTATGTCTTATTTCTATGAGTAGTTGGATTTTGTTGTGTACATGAGAAATGGCTATGAGGGTTTGCGGTTTTTCCCTAGAGAGGTTATTGGTTGTATGACACTTATTGAATAAGTCAAATCTATATAAGTACAATGTTGGTATACTTGATATGAGTCATTGGTACATCTTGTTGGTTCAAGTGTTTGAGGTATAGTTTGTGGTTCTTGGTACATGGGTGAGGGTTTTGGTTGTGAAGTGGTTATGAAGTTGTTTGTATGGTGTAAGGCTGCATATCAGTAAGGGTTTGATGTATATTCCATGTGAGAGCTATTACACTTGTTCATGATTGTACACACATGTATGGCACATGACTAGAGAGATATAGATGCACTTGGTTAAAGGACATGTAAGATGATGCATGCACATGGTACAGTTACATAGAAGACATAGTGACATGTTTCAGGTTGAGGTGGCAGAGGTAACAAAGTGTTTGAAGTTTCATAAGAGGTGAAAACCATAGCTTCTAAAAGTGTATGCAAGATGAAGAATAGACAAGTCGCGTACATATGTGGGTTGCAGTATAGACAGGTCACGTACATATGCGAGCTGCAACACAGAAAGATCATGTACCTGATTAGGTTTTTGTTGGTACATGAAGGTTACAGGTACAGGTTGATCACAGGTCTTTGGTACAAGTTGGGTATAGCTTGTCAGCACAGGTTGGTACAGGTTTACAGTGATATATCTTACAATGACAATGTGATAGTGGTTTCATCTTTTGACATTTATATTTTAGGGCGACGGGATGGGGCAAGGAAAGGGGGTTGTAGCCTCCTTCCGGTTGGTGTCGGAGAATCAGGGAGTTGGAGCTTCCTTCAAGTTGGAGCCTGAGAACTAGGTGGTTGTAGCCACCTTCCGGTTGTAGGCAGAGAACATAGGGGGTTGTATCCTCCTTATGGTTGTAGCCAAAGAATTAGTCAGTTGGAACTTCCTTCATGTTGTAGCCTAAGAAACTAGGGGGTCAGAGCCTCCTTCCAGTTGAAGCTAGAGAATTGGAAGTTGGTGCTTCCTTGAATGTAATTCTTAAAGACATATAAGAAAAGAATTTTGTGGTTTTCTCCCGCATGGGGTTTCCACGTAAAATACTGATGTACTATGTATTGTGTGGATGTGTTGATTATTGTTTATGATGCACTGATGAATGTTAATGATAATGATACAATGATGTATAGAAACTAGGGGGTCAGAGCCTCCTTCCAGTTGGAGCTGGAGAATTGGAAGTTGGTGCTTCCTTGAATGTAATTCTTAAAGACATATAAGAAAAGAATTTTGTGGTTTTCTCCCGCATTGGGTTTCCACGTAAAAAACTGATGTATTGTGTATTGTGTGGATGTGTTGATTATTGTTTATGATGCACTGATGAATGTTAATGTTAATGATACAATAATGTGTTGATGATGACAAGATGAACATGATTGAATAAGTTAAAGGAATATGCATTGTGGTTGAAAATGATTAATAAGTGGTGTAATTGCTCATTACTGATTCACCCCCCCTCTCAGTTATCCAACAAAAAATTTAAAAACATCACACTTGTCCCACAATTCCTTTATAGGAATTGTAACTGTGGGTATTGGGGGTTGGAGTAGTATTTGAGAGATTCATCTCAACAATAAAAAAACTTTTCTGGACCTTTTCTAGTTGATTTAGGGGACTTGTCTCTTTTAAGAAATTTGAATTCGAGCCACAATGTGCTTTCAGATAACCTGCTAAGTTCTCTACAAAGGTTGACTTTTGTTTCAACATTTTTTTTTGTCTCATAATTTTAAGATTGAGCTCCTTAATTGACAAATTATGATTGAGCTCCTTGATTGACAACAATTGCTACCCTTGGAACTTCTCAATTATTATTCAGATCAATAGCATGGGAAGAAAGGGCCTTTCAACATTAGCCAACCAAGCTTCACTTTGGTTCCTACGCTTAGGTTATACTTGTTAAGAAATGAAATGATAGTAACACTACTTAAATTTATGTGAACGTATAGTGAACTCGGAAAGAGTAGGAAGTGGCTCTACCTATTTGCTTCTTGTGTCGTTCATACAGACAAAAAGTGTTAGATGAAGGAAAGTCTGCCTTCCATGCTCGCCCTAGGTTGGAGAAAAATCTATAATGACCAGGGGCTTAAAATATTATCCCACCGCGAGGTAGTTTATATGCATATAATATACACCATCAAGACATAAACGAGTCTTTCACAATTCTATTTCAGGTTGTCAGAGAAATTATGTTTGACAAGAAATTATGTTTGTCAATGTTAAGTAAACGTACTAGATTTATATAGTATTTTACACATTTTATATTTTTAAATTAATTTTTTTTATCTCACAAATATATTGCAAATCACATAAATTTTGTCATTTCAATGTTAGCTACCAATTAAAACAAAAAAGACCTATTTTATTTTAAAAATTTATTTTTATTTTTCAAAAATTTATTGAAGATTATCAAAAATTAAAAAAAATAGACATATTTCATTTTATTTATTTATTTATTTCAAAATTTTGATTTAATACAAATATATAAAAAAACATTATAGAAAATTTTTAATTTTTTTTTGTTTTAATAAAACTTCAAAGTCATTTCAATATTAACTACCAATCAAAAAACATATTTTATTTTAAAAAAATATTTTTAATTTTCGAAAAATTAATTTTTTTTTTTTAATAAAAGTCATGAGGACATAAACATCATAGGTAGGTAGTTTATATGCATATCATATACATCATGAGGACATAAACGAGTCTTTCACCATTCTATTTCAGGTTGTCAGAAATGATGTCGGTAAATGTTAAGTACACGTACTCGAGTTATATAGTATTTTACACGTTTTATATTTTTAAATTAATATTTTTATCTCACAAATATATTGTACACCACATTATTTTTTTTATGTGACAAATATACTGTAAACCACATAAAATTTGCTATTTTAATGTTAGCTACCAATAAAAAAAACAAAGGTTATATTTCATTTTAAAAATTTGTTTAATATTAAATACCAATCAAAAAATAAAAATATTCTATTTTAAAATTTGTTTTTATTTTTCAAAAAATTGATTTAATATAAATATATAAAAAGTTTATTAATTTTTTTTTTAATAAAATTATTTTAATATTAACTACTCATTAAAATTAGACATGTTTCATTTTAAAAATTTATTTTTATTTTTCAAAAAATTAATTTAGTGATGATGATGATGATTAACATCCACTAAAACTAAATTGGACCTTAAGAGGGTAAGTGGTTACTTGTGATTCTTTAGAATTTTGTTTCTGTGCTTGAAAAACATTAATAAAAGCTTTCCAAGATCACCATACTTTTGTTGAGTTAAAAGGTTATGAAGGTTGGTAGTGTGATCAATATTTTGAAAATGAGATCTAATATGGGTATATGCTGGACAATCTAAGAGAAAGTGCTTTTCATCTTCAACCTTCTTAGTGTCACAAAGGTGACACACTCTTTCATCCCATGGCATTTTAGGA
>ML789868.1:141130-201542 GCA_009831015.1 Picea engelmannii | reverse complement strand
TCAGTAGTAATTGGGAGGTTGCCAGAGCTTTCCTTTTTCTTTCTGGAGCTCCTCGTCTGTAGCGGAGAAAGTTCAGTACCTAATCCTCTAGACCACACGAATTCTTTCCGATCTTTGAGTGAAGGACGGTTGTTGGAAGTTCCAGCCTTCAAGGAGAGATCAATGAGTTCCTTTCCACGAAAGATTGGAAGCTGGGAGGAGCAACTGGGGACGAGAGGTAGGGAGGAGGAAGTGAAAGGTAATTCGGAAAGGAGAGAGTCCTCCTCCTCAGCTTCCCTATAACCTGGTAATACCTGAGTAGAAGCTTCAGAAACCAAGGTAGAGGGAGAGTGGTTAGGGCGCCTACTCGGAGAAGTAGGAGGTGAAAGGTTAAGAGGGGAGGACCGTTCCAAGGAGGCTGAATCAGTAATCGGAGGGGAAGAAGAAGTGGTTGCAGGGCTACTAGAAGAGTAGGGATCGGGTGAAGGTTCCTTGGTATCCAGGGAGGGAGGCTTTGAGCCAGTGGAAGAAGAAAGCTAGAGGCAAATGTTCAGTGCAGCCTTTTCTTCTTCAGTAAGGGACAAAAAGAGATGGGGACAGTGGAGTTTGAGTTTATCTGCTAGGGAGGGGGTCTGAATTAAGGGATCAGGGGGGAAGGGGGAGGTTGAGACATTCAAAAAACTCAGAGAGGGATCTTCGTCCATATAGTCTGGAGGGTTAATAAATAAGTCATCAGATTCCAAAGAAGCAGAAATATCCTTACCAGGACAAGAGCTTCGTAGATGACCTGTTCTTCGGCAGTGATTGCAGCGGAAAGGGACCCCTAGATAGTCCAGTGACTGGGCTATATTTCTGCCTCTCGATTCTATTTCCAGGGTTTCCGGTAAACCCCCACAAATGTCCATGGCTACAAGCACTCTGCCCATTTTTCTCACTGAACCAGTGAGCGACTGAGGATCAACAGAAATGAAGGTGCCCAAGGAATCTCTAATAGCTTTTAGAGCTCCTTCATTCCAGAGGAACAATGGGAGACCCGACAAAAGGACCCACAGGTGCCTATGATGGAAATAATCTGTGTCTGGGTTGAAAGCCATCCTCCAGCGTTTGAGCATCAGACTGGAACCCCCAGAGACCCAAAACTTACTTAATAGTAAGGAGACATCTTCAGGAGACTTTCAAATGAAGCCAAACCATCCTTTTTTGAGGTAGATAACCTCAGGGGAGTATCCGAGTAGAGGCAACCAGTGCAAGTTCATCCAGTCCTCTAGGTGTAGATTGCTGAGTTGTTTGTAAGAAAAACACCCCACTATACCACAGAGCGACATTTGACAAAGATCTTCTAGCCCAACACCATCACCCAGCACCAGTCTTCTAGCTCTTCTGTTGGATTTCCAGGCCTTGCGTCCAAAATGGGTAGTCTGTTTCGAGCTTGGGGGGACGTTCTGTGAACCCTGTGCAGGATTTACTAAATTAATACCACTCTAAGGAGGATGCCGGGACTTGAAACAGGGTTCAGTCAGGGGAAACGGAGCCTCCCCTTGAGCTCTGTCAGAAGATGGTGAAATCACCGTGCGTCCACAATGGGTAGTCTGTTTCGAGCTTGGGGGGACGTTCTGTGAACCCTGTGCAGAATTTACTAAAATAAAACCACTCTGAGGAGGATGCCGAGACTTGAAACAGGGTTCTATCAGGGAAAAAGGAGCCTCCCTTGGAGCTCTGTCTGAAGACAGTGAAATCGAAGGATTTCCTATAGGGGCCTCTGAATGAAGAAGAGGAGAGAAAAGCGAGGAAAGACCCTTGATTTGTAAAGACTTGTGGGCATCGGCTAGTTCAAAAAGTCCTTCTTGTCTCCAGGATTCCTCGTCGGACGGAAGCAAAAGGTTGTTTATGAGAGAGTCCATCCCGTAAAAGTGGCCGGAAAGAAAACACTTCTGGTGAGAAAAAACAGTGGGAGACAACGAAAGAGACTGTCACCAATCCCTACGCTGCTGCCAGGAAAAAGAAAGCAGGAAAGGGGCCCAGTGCGGTCAGAAAGCACAGTGTCCGAAACCGGAGGGCAGAAGCTGTTCAGTTCTGGAGGATCAATAAAAGTATTTTATTCTGTCTACCAAGAGGAAGTCGGAGGCTGTGAGACTCGGTGGAAGACAGAAAACAGGGACTTACCGACGCGAACGGGTCCCAGGAGGAACAGAAGAGCGACCAGAAACGAGAACAAGGAGCTGCCTCAGAGCGAGCATCGGTTGAAGAGACCAAGAGTTGTTGTCTGAGAAAGAAAAACTACTGACTCCTGGGGGTTGTCCTGCGAACCGAGGAGTGCGAGCACCTGTTGAAGAAAACAAAGGATGTTGACTGTGAAAATAGTAACTACTGGCTCCCGGGGAGTGTCTTGGCTCGTCCTTCCATCCTTTTGCCAGTGTTAGTCTCCCTTGTCTGGTTCCCTCCATTGCAGATTTTCAAATTTGCTGGTTCCCTCCATTGCGCAATGAGTCAACCATCTCCCTTTTCTATGACTTACACCGTTTACTTTATCGTTGTATGTTGGTGGCAAAAAGAATGTTATGATATGTTCCATCCCTACACACATATTACAATCATATCTTCCACCCACCCCCATATGCATGGTAATTTTAATGGTTTTGTAAAACTCCATAACTAAAATATCTTCCACCCACTCCATCTGCATGTCAATTTTAATGGTTTTGATTTGCTTCTCTGAAAACATGAGCAAAAGAGATTTTCCTGAAGTGCTTGATAAGCTTTATAATCCTGTCCTTCCAATAGTCAAGAGTGACCACCTACAATCGACCATTACCTTGCAACCATTCTATAACAATTTTTGAATCTCCATGGACAAGTAAATCTGCGATAGAAAGCCGGAAAGCCAATGAAAGTAATTCCCATACCCCTAGAAGCTCCACTCTAGTATTAGTGTCAGGTCCACAGTTGAATGCCCATTTATAAAAATGATGTTCATTGACCCTTATCACCCCGCCAACCCCACTGTTTTGTCCATTTTGTTGTGCAGCCCCATCAAACCACCGTATAATACCACGACCAATTGATATACAAGGAAGTACTCTCGACAAAGTAGCTTTCAATTGTTTTTTGTAATCACCCACTGCGGCTAAAGTTTTAAAGACCACCTTCTGTATAGATGGATTTCATTCTTCAAATATAGTATGATTCCTTTCCAACCATATATACTAGCATATAAAATCCGACAAAGAAGGATTAGAATTGTTTTTTGCCTTCCAGTTTTTTAAGCATTCTGCAACAAATGTACCAATCCACCCATAAATGTGTATAAGAGTTGTTTTAATCCTATCCCAGACTGCGATCGTGAAAGGACATTCAACGAACAAATGTAATGCATTTTCCTTATTGTTCTTACAAAGATAGCAGAGGCTCGGACTGTTGTGACCTCTATGTTGTAAATTCTTCCAAGTGAGAATTTTATTCTCGGCAACCGACCAAATGAAGAGCTTGATTTTCAGTGGGCAGTCCCAAGACCAAAGAGCCTTCATCCATCCTCCAATAGAGTATTTCCAATACTTAGCTTCAATGGCCTCATAAATGTTTTTAACTGAAATATGGCCAGATAAGTCGCCTCCTGTCCATTTTAGTTCATCCGGCATGGCTTGCAACTGAACTCCAATGTTTATTAAAGGACATCTGAAAGACTTCCATTCTAGTGCTAGTTGTCCCCGCAATTCCAATTCCTCACATGTAATCCAGTTAGAACAGATCATACCAGGTCGAGACTCGCAACTTGCCTAATATAAATAAAAAAAACCCTCTCTGATTGAGGATTGAAATAATATAATTAGACAACATGACCACTTTCCCCATGCCCAAAATACGATCTTTACCAATAAGAATAGACTCTCTCGTCCCTGGACTCCATGTTATCCAGTGCAAAAGGATATGCAAGGATTTGAGAATATTTCTCCACGCCTGCGAACCTTTTCCCCCCACAATTGTAGCAGATCGCAGCCATCTCGCTACTGATCCAAAAGGATAGTATTTGTCTTTAATGACATGGTGCCATAGGCCCTCTTTCATCAACACCCTCCACAGAGTATTCTTCGTCAAGGCTCTATAGAAGCTGTAAATGTTTCTTAGTCCCCATCCCCCGAAAATTTTTGGTCTAGCTAAGAACTACCAGTTACACAGGTGATAGCTCTTCTTTTGTTTGCTCCTTGACCAGAGAAAAGAGAAGACCACTTGGAGAATTCTATTGAGCACAACCTTAATTATAATGTATCGACTGCTAATAGAAATCCATCTATTGCACCAATGGTTTATCCACTTCTCAAATTTTTCTATGAGCCAGTGCCAATTGCCCACCTTATAGCAGTCAAGTTTTAAAAAGTAACCAAGATACCTAAAACCATCAATTAGTTCAGTAAAATTAAATTGGAAGGATTATTTTAAAATATCAAGAAGATTCTGCTGAACTACGAAATGGAGAAAAGATGTCTTCTGAAAATTGATCAACAATCCTGTAGCACTACAAAAGACAGTCAGAATCCTATTTATCTCCTACCATTCATCAAGAGAGGTTTTTGAAATAATGAGAATATCATCGACGAAGAGAAAATGTAGGATCATCATGAATCTTGAAACCTTAATTTCAGTCAGTTTTCCTTCAGCTTGACCTCGTTTTAGTGCCAAGCTCAACCCTTCCATCACCAGAATGAACAACAATGGCGACAGAGGGCACCCCTGTCTTAGCCCTCTTCCTCTTTGGAAGAAAACCATCGACTCTCCATTAATCAAAATGGTGAAAGATGTTGTTGTGACGCATCCCATGATCCACTTAGTCGTAGGCAATCCAAACCCGCACTGGAGAAGTGTTAAATGTATAAAGTCACAACTTATTAAATCATAAGATTTCTTTAAGTCAATCTTTAAAATCAAAGCTTGAAGTTTTTTAGCTTTGATACTGTGAAGACACTCCTTTGTTGTTCCTATGGCATCTAGAATTTGCCTCCCTTTTAAGAAGCCCAATTTCTCCTTTGACAATGTGCAGGACAAAATAGGTCTGATCCTTTTTGCAATGCTTTTTTCTATGATCTTATAACATAGGTTACACAAAAAAATTGGCCAAACATCCCGAAAAGATGAAGGACCGTTGACTTTTGGAATAAGAGCAATAAAATTTGAGTTCAAGGATTTGATAACCTCTCCACATAACTTGGATTCTTCAATTGCCTCAAGCAAATCCTTCCCAACCATCTCAAAGAAGTGTAAAAAGAACTCTACAGTCCACCCATCAGGTCCTGGACTTTTGTCCTTAGTGAATCCCTTTAAGAATTCTAGAAATTCCTCATTGGTGCAAGGATTCTCAATTATTTGAACTTCTTCTTCGGATACAATTCTAGGGAAAAGTCTTACCGTCGCAATCTGTTCCTCAATGGAATTTTGCCCAGTATCTTGGTAGAATGAGCTAAAATATATCTGCGCTTCATCCTTTATAGCCTCCTGACCATAGTGAACCTGACGAGTCTCATCCTTTATTTCCCATAAATGTTTTTTATTTCTTCCGTAATTGGCAAAATGGTGGAATTTTTTTGTATTTTTTTCCCCGCATTGTATCCAAGTAGCCCTTCCTTTTAGACGCCACCATTCCTCCTCTGCCATAAGTAATTTTTTCCATTCAGCCTCAAGTGATTTCAATCATGGATCAAATTCAAAACTGAGAACACCATTTAAATTTTGTTTGTAGAGAAGCTCTAACTTTGATTCAATGTTTTCATAATTTTTTTGTTCCTTTAATTTCCTTTCAGAAATCCATGCCTTCACTCGGGCTTTTAGCATGCTCAAATTCCTAACCAATCTCCTTTGTGATTCCTCCTCCTCATGTTCCTGTTGAGTGGTCCACACCTCTTGAACCATGGTAGCAAAAGACTCTTCTCGTAAGCATGCTGGATTGAATTTGAATAGATGAGCAACTGACAAGTATCCCGTGTCCAATTCGAACAGTATAGGTGCATGATCAGAAAGGAAAGGATATTACACCCACGATTGATATCTGGCTAATGCATGACGAGTAGCATATGATTCAAACACTCTATCTAATATTTTTTGAATTTTTTCCACACCACTTCTACCATTTCGCCACGTTGGTACCACCTCTGTGTTAAATTTTTAATTAAATAAAGTACCAAGGCAAGTGTTTCTCTTCCCTAGGTGCCTAAGGGGTGAGAAAGTGCCTAATGTGGGACCTAGTCATTTAATTTGTGAGATGCAAATTAAAAAGTGACTTTATGACTAAAGTGAGGGTGAGTGAAGAGACATCTAATCTCATCCACTCATCTAATCCAATCTCAACTGTTGGATTAGAAAACCCCTCACCTTCCCTCATGAGGTCGATTAGGGTATGGGGGTGCACCATTCTTGGGTGGTTGATTTCATTTTTGAGAGAGCATTTTCGAGCAGCAAGAGAGCATCCATTTCTGAGAGCTAGGGCATGCATTCCAAGGTAGATTACTAGCACATATTTCGAGGCAAGGAGTTTAGCATATACAGGAGGTCGTATAGCATGGATTCCAAGGTCTATATAGTCTCATGTGAGCACAAAAATTGAGAAAGGAAAGAAGCATTTATTACTGGTCGTACAATACTGATTTGCACAGTCTGTATGGTTTAGTTTTGGCACAAAATTTGAGGAGGAAATAGCAACCATACATAGTTCGTACAACCTCTTTTATGCATAGAAATCGAGGTGAGTTGTTGTGTGCATTTTCTGGAAAGTGTGGCATAGTTTTCTAGAAGGTCGTACAACCATTAATACACCCCAAAAATATTTGTTGTTGTTGGCACGTATTTAGAGGTGATCGTACAACATTTTGGAGGCAAAGAAATCGAGGAGCAGACCTGTATTTGATTGCAAAAAATTCTGGAAAGAATTTTGAGGAGTTGGCTCATTTTCTTGTGTGAAGAATTGGCACGGTTGTTGAGATAAGTTTGTCATTTAAATTTCTGAAGATGAATACGCTGTAACAGAATTCTCTGAAGCTCCTAAATAATAAAAATCTCCCTCTCTCACTGGTTTTCCCCTTGTGGGTTTTTCCAGGGTCAAAGTTAGACCGAAAATTTCCGTGTCTATAATTTTCTGAGTTTTATATGTTGCTGATATTTTATTTCTACGTTATAAACAATGTTTAGAATCCTTATGTTTCAGTTCTGAAGTTTATTTTCTCCTAAGTTTTTATATGATGATATAAAACTGGGTTTGGGCATTTAACATTGGCTAAAAAATCAGCGAGACTGAAACTGGGTCGGGGTCTAAAAATTTACATGGTATCAGAGTTGAGTTGAAGGGAAGAAGAGATTTCAGCAGTCAGAAAGTTGGGACAACAGTCACTTCACAGGGAAGATTTTTGAATTTAATATTTTCAACAGAAAAGGGTCAATGGCTACTGGTTTGAGAATTGAGGACAGACTTGATGGGGTAGCAAATTTTGGTTCTTGGAAGGAGAGGATGATCTTGCTTTTGCAAGAAAACGAGTTGTGGGACAATGTGGAGAATACCATTACTCATCCTATTGTGGTACCTACTGATGCTACTCTTCTTGCAGCCTATACTAAGAAGAGTATCAAGGATAAGAGATTTATTCTTGATGCCATCAAGGATCATTTGATTCTTCCCTTGAGAGGGAAGACAGATGTCTATGAGATGTGGGAGTCTTTGACTAAAATGTACCAGAGTACAAATGAGAACCGAAAAATGGTTTTGAGGTTAAAACTAAAGAGCATAAAAATGACCAAGGCTGAAAATGTGGTCACATACCTTACTAGATTGACATAGGTGAGGGATGAGCTTGGAGCTGTGGGGGAATCCATAGTTGACAATGATCTTGTGAGAACAACATTGAATGGAGTTTCCAAACAATGGGTTGTTTTTGTGGAGGGAATTGTTGCTAGGGAGAAGCTGCCCGGTTGGGAACGTCTTTGGGATGACTTTGTTCAGGAGGAGACCCAGAGAGGTTATGTACATGGCAGTTCATATACATGTCATGAGGAGGAGAATGTGGCTCTTGCTACCACTAGCAAGAAGAATTTAAAAAGGAGTCCAAAGGGAGGATAGAAGCCCAAGGGTGAAGGGAAGAAAGACATGAGCAAAGTCAAGTGCTTTGCATGCCATAAGTTTGGGCACTATGCAGGTCAGTGTCCAAACAAGAAGAAGAAACAAACAACAGCTTCATTAGAGGTGGAAGAGTTTTCCACCAAGTTTGACAAGGAATTTTCCTTGATTGTGTGTCTATCCTCGAGGACCACTACTTCAGATACTTGGTATATTGACAGTGGTTCCTCTCGCCATATGACAACAGTTCGTGAGCACTTGACAGATCTTACTCAATATGGAGATGTAGAGGTAGTGCTTAGAGATGAACGAGAGGTCAAGGTGGTTGGTTGTGGGACTGTATCATTTTGGAGGGAGTCTTTGCCTCCCATGACTTTGACAGAGGTTCTATATGTTCCAGGCTTGAAGAAGAACTTAGTGTCAGTTTCTACTATTGAGGAAAAGGTCTATGAGGTCTTGTTCTGTGATGGGCAGGTGCTTCTTTTCCCCAGAGGGTCTAGCATCACTTCGGCCAAAGTGATTGGTACTAGACATGAGAGGCTGTACAATTTTTTGTTCCAGCCAGTGAGAGCATTGATTCATTCTACCAGCAGTAGCAGTGACCTATGTGAGCTATGGCATAGGAGGATGGCACATTTCCACCATGGGGCTTTGAGAGTTCTGAGGGAGATGGTGACGAGAGTTCCAGATTTCAGTTCAGAGCACCATGAGTTGTGCAAGGGGTGTGCTTTGGGAAAGTACAACAAGACTTCTTTTCTGAGCAGTGACAGTAGAGCAATAGGGATACTTGATCTTATACATTCAGATGTATGTGGCCCGATGTCTTCGACATCATTGACTAGTTCCCTATACTATATTGTATTCATTGATGACTTCTCTTGGAAGTCTTGGATTTTCTTCATGAAGACCAAAGGACAGGTTTTCAGTCGGTTCCAAGAGTTCAAAGCTCTTGTGGAGAACCAGATAGGGAATAAAATCAAAGTCTTGAGATTGGACAATGGGGCTGAGTATACCTCCAAGGAGTTCATGGACTTTTGTGCAGGATAGGGCATTAGGAGGGAGTTGACTGTTCCTTACAACCCGCAATAGAATGGGGTTGCAGAGAGGAAGAATAGGGCCATTGTTGGGGCTGCGAGAGCCATGTTACATGATTAGGGGCTGCCATTATTTCTATGGGCCGGGGCATGCTACACTGCAGTTTATCTGCAGAACAAGAGTCCTCACAGGGCTATGGGGAGCATGACTTCTGAGGAGGCTTTCTCTGGGAAGAAGCCTGAGGTGGGGCACCTTCGTATTTTTGGGTGCATCACATTTTCATATGTCCCTTCTGAGAAGAGGAAAAAGCTAGAGCCCACGACAGAGAGAGGGATCTTTGTTGGGCACAGTGAGACTTCAAAGGATTTATGTATATACCTTCCTTCCTTGAGGAAGACTGTCTTGAGGAGGGATGTCATATTTGAGGAGGACAGAGCCTTTAGGAAGTCTAGAGGGATAGAGAAGGGTGAGTAGCCTTCACCACAGATTCAGGTGAGTCCACAGTAGACTACAGTGACACAGAGTTAGGGACCACCAGTTTCTGGGTCGACGGGTTCACAGGTGATAGGGCCACATGATTCATATTCACAAGCTACTGGTCCACAGGTTTCAATATTTGGTACTTTAGAGTCTACTATAGGATCATTGTCTACAGGAGATGGGGTTGAGAAGGGAGAGTCCCCTCCACAATACACTACTTCAGAGAGGAGGAAGCCCAAGTAGCTTCAGGACACTTTGAGGGAGGCACAGGGTTCAGTGGGGAATCCCAGACAGGTAGTGAGGGAGAGTAAACCTCCCGAGAGGTTTTGCAGCTACATCACGATGGTGAGAAATATTCAGGAGTCTGAGCCTTCCACTTTTGAGGAGGCCACTAGTAGACAGGTATGGAGAGATGCCATGATGGAAGAGTACAATTCCATCATGAAGAATGATGTCTGGGAAGTTGTTCCTAGACCTGAGGGGAAGTCAGTGGTGACTTCCAGGTGGCTCTACAAGCTAAAACATGTTGCAGATGGCAGCATTGAGAAGTACAAAGATTGTTTTGTGGCTCAGGGGTTTTCACAGGTTGAGGGAGTTGACTATGATGAGACCTTTGTGCCGGTTGATAGATACACTTCGATTAGGGCAGTGATCTCCATTGCAACATATATGGGTTGGAAGATCCACTAGATGGATGTGAAGATCACATTTTTGAATGGTGTTATTGAGGAGGAGGTGTATATTGAGAAACCATTGGGATTTGAGGTGCATGGGAGAGAGTCTCATGTGTGCAGACTGAAGAAGGCATTGTATGGGCTGAAACAAGCTCCCAGAGCTTGGTATTCGAGGATAGATGCCTATTTGTAGCAGTTGGGTTTTGAGAAGAGTCAGGCGGATCCCAACCTATACTTCATTGTGGTTGGAGAGGATCCTCTCATTCTTCTGCTATATGTGGATGATATTTTCATTACAGGGGCAAAGAGACTCATCAACAACTGCAAGAAGAGCCTTGATTCAGAGTTTGAGATGACTGACATTAGACTAATGCATTACTTTTTGGGATTGGAGGTTTGGAAGGAGCCTGAACACATCTTCCTGGGACAGGGGAAGTATGTATGTGACATTCTGAGCAGATTTTAGATGGGAGATAGCAGGCCCATGACCACTTCCATGATTACCAATTGGAAGAAGCTTCATGCTTCTGAGTCACAATTGGGGGATTCCACTTTGTATCATCAGTTGATCGGGCCATTGATGTATTTGATCAATACCAGGCCAGATATTTGTTTTGTTGTCAACACTCTCAGTTAGTTCATGGTGGAGCCTAGGAGAGTGCACTGGGTGGCAGTAAAACACGTGCTCAGGTATCTTTGTGGTATGATAGTTTATGGTTTGGACTATTATAGAGGAGATGGAGTTCGTCTGGTTGGTTATACAGACTCGGATTGGGCAGGATGTGTCAGTGACAGGAAAAACACTTCAAGGTGTTGTTTTGGATTGGGATCAACAGTTGTGTCTTGGTTCAGTAGGAAACAAAAGTCAGTGGCTTTGAGTTCTGTAGAGGCTGAGTATATGGAAGCCAGTCAGGCCAGTTGTGAGGCCCTTTGGCTTCGCAAGATGTTGGTGGGATTGTTCGGTGTGCAGTTGAGGCCTACTGTGATTTACTGTGATAATCAGAGTTGCATTAAACTCTCAGAGAATCCAATTTTTCATGACCGGTCTAAGCATATCGAGATTCGTTATCACTTCATCCATGACTATGTTCAGAGAGGAGTTGTGGAGCTACAATACATATCTACAGAGGAGCAGGTTGCAGACATACTCACCAAGGCATTGGGCAGAGGCAAGTTTGTGTTTTTCAGGGACAAGCTTGGAGTGGTGAGTAACACTTTCCTTGGTATGAGGGAGTGTTAAATTTTTAATTAAATAAAGTACCAAGGCAAGTGTTTCTCTTCCCTAGTCGCCTAAGGGGTGAGAAAGTGCCTAATGTGGGCCCTAGTCATTTAATTTGTGAGATGCAAATTAAAAGGTGACTTTATGACTAAAGTGAGGGTGAGTGAAGAGACATCTAATCTCAGTCACTCATCTAATCTAATCTCAACCATTGGATTAGAAAACCCCTTACCTTCCCTCATGAGGTCGATTAGGGTATGGGGGTGCACCATTCTTGGATGGTTCATTTCATTTTTGAGAGAGAAAGAGAGAGATTATTTTCGAGCAACAAGAGAGCGGCCATTTCTGAGAGATAGGGCATGCATTCCAAGGTAGATTACTAGCACAGATTTCAAGGCAATGAGTTCAACATATACAGGAGGCCGTACAACACGGATTCCAAGGTCTGTACAGTCTCATGTGAGCATAGGAGTCGAGAAAGGAAAGAAGCATTTATTACTGGCCATACAGTACGGATTTGCACAGTCTGTATGGTTCAGTTTTGGCACAAAATTCGAGGAGGAAACAACAACCATACACAGTCTGTACAGTACGGATTTACATAGTCCATACAACCTCTTTTATGCACAGAAATCGAGGTGAGTTGTTGTGTGCATTTTCTGGAAAGTGTGGCACGGTTTTCTAGAAGGCCGTACAACCATTAATACACCTGAAAATTATTTGCTGTTGCTGGCATGTATTTCAAGGTGACCGTACATCATTTTGAAGGCAAAAAAATCGAGGAGTAGACTTGTATTTGATTGCAGAAAATTTTGGAAAGAATTTTGAGGAGTTAGCTCATTTTCCTATGTGAAGAATTGGCACGGTTGTCAAGATAAGTTTGTCATTTAAATTTCTGAAGATGAATATGTTGTAATAGAATTCTCTGAAGCTCCTAAATAATAAAAATCTCCCTCTCTCACTGGTTTTCCCCTTGTGGGTTTTTCCAGGGTCAAAGTTAGACCGAAAATTTTCGTGTCTATAATTTTATGAGTTTTATATGTTGCTGATATTTTATTTCTGCGTTATAAACGATGTCCAGAATCCTCATGTTTTAGTTCTGAAGTTTATTTTCTGCTAAGTTTTTATATGTTGATATAAAACTGGGTTTGGGAATTTAACATTGGCTGAAAAATCAGCGAGACTGAAACTGGGTTGGGGTCTGAAAATTTTACACTCTGCAGGAAAAATATCAACAAGATGTTTTTTTATAAAAATGTCTTTAAAAAAATCCGCCAATGGATCTGTTAAAGCCGAAGCACCCCACACCTCTTCTGTACTGGTCGTAAAGTTCATATCCCCTGCTAGAATTAGATCACCCTGTGCTAACAATCATTTGGCATCCATCTTTTCCCAAAACTGTTTGTGCCCAGAGAACGAACCATAAACATTTAAAAATGAAATCCTTCTTTTATCAGATAATCGATAACCTGTCAATAAAATCCCACCACAACTTAGAAGAGGATTTAATACAAAAATGTTTAGGTCCCATGACACTAGAAGTCCACTTAACTTCCCCACTGAACTGACTACATAGATCATCCAGTTAGGACATAAAACATTCATGAAATGTCTAGCCTTATCCTCAGCGACCAGAGTCTCTTGGAGAAAAATAATATCCGACTTGGTTTTGGAGAGGATTATACACATGGAGGGAAATTTTATGGTACCTCCCACCCCTTTGATATTCAAGGAGATGATGATCATGATTTATCCCTTGCCAGGGATTTCATGTCTCTAAGCACCCCCAAATCATCAATAGATGATAAGTTTTGATCAACAAAGGAAAGATTTACCCCCAACTTCTTACGTGCACTCCTGGTTTTAATGGGGGATATCTCCAAACCCAGTCCTCATGCCCAAGCTAAGTCCTTTCCCAAACATTCCCCTAAACTTGTAGTCACCCCTACGACTCCACTATCCACCTCTCCATGAATGGCTTCCAAACCCAAGAAGGTTGATAATAGTATATGACTAGTGGCCTCCCTATATTATGAGACCAATGAAGTAATCACATTTTCCAGAGCGTGTTCAACCAATGGAGGAATGATAGTCTGTGGTTCCAAACTGGGCCTTGCCATAGTGGTCGTCAAGGAAGGTTCTTTAGGTATGGAATCATTTGTAAAAGTAGTCACCAGGCTTAATGTAGACCTATCAAAATCGTGGATCGTACCAACATGGTCTGTTAAACCCAAGGTTCGCGAGTCCATTTTTTGAGTGGGGAAAGAGTCTAGCAGGAAAGTACTATCCAGAAGATCACGTTCCCACAAAGATAAAGAAAAATACAAATCTAGACAGTAAGTCTTAAGCTTACCTACGAAGGTGTTGGCAATGGGACCAGGGCTATCTTCAACACTCCCAACTGCTAGTACACCCAACTCTGCCAAGTCATCTTCGCTCATGTATAAATACTTTGTAATAGCTTGCATGGAATCCTCAGAATCTGAAGCCCCGGTCATTTTCTGACAGTCTTTGTGCAGGTGACCAGTCTGTCTACTGAGAGAGCAAAAAAATAGTATACCCATGTAGTCCAGTCTTTGAACAGTTAATTTCCCTCACCAATCTATTTCAAGTGTTTCCATGAGGCCCACATGTATATCCAGCTCTTCTAGGACCCTTGCCATTCTCTTATCCTTTTAAAGAAAACCAACTTCATCAACCCTTATGAAGCATTCCCATAGGTTCCCAATCGCCTCAAGGGATTTTTTATTCCAAAGTTGGAGCAGTAGGGTAGGTAGTAAAACCCAGACATGGCGGAAACTAAAATATTCAGTAGTGGGGTCAAAGCGCGTATGCCACCGCTTTAGCGTAATTCTCCCGCCCTCAAAATCCCAGAATCTTTCAAGGATAAAAGTGGAGTCATCATAATTCTTGAACACTATACCAAACCAACCACGCGGAAGAGTCAATAACTCTGGCACATAACCAATAAGTGGAGCCCATGTATTCTACATCCACTCGTTGAAGGGTAGTTTTCTCCGAGCCCTATACACAAACCTCCCTACTAGAGCACATAGTGAAAGTTTACAAGACTCCTCTAACCCCACATCCACACCCATAATAAAATGACACTTCATCTTCTTTGGCTTCCAGACATGATCACTCCTCTTGTGAAAACCCTCCTTAACACGAAGACTATCCCTCAGAGTATTCTTAGACTAAAATCCACCTTGCATGCGCTTCACCTCTACCTTAGAGCCCGATACCGGGTGAACTAAACCTTGTCCACTACCCCCAGTAGTAAAGCATGAAGTATCCTTGCAACCCAAACCAGTTGCAAGACGACTTTGAAAATGCTCACGACAACCACATAGAAATGAAAAAGTGTTCACCCCTGAGTTTTTTTGAGTAGTAATGTTTAGTGTAGAGTCCGTTGGAGGAGTAATGTGGTCATAAAGTATGAACCCACCGCAATTAGTTTTGAAAATCTCATCCACTGAGGTGAAAATATCCTCCCACTCCCAAACCTCCTCGTCATCCGCACCCATGAGTGTGCTGACCCCATATGCCATTCTGAAAAACCCTCCAAACCTTCTAAAAACTGCCAACACACATAAAATGACGTTTCATGACTGAAAGGCCAGGCCCTAGGATTGATGCCGAAATAAATATAGTAAAGGAACGTAAGGTCAGTTTATTAAGGACCCTGTCAAATCCAGGGTTGTCGCCCAGTAGGAAAACAAAGAGAGCCATCTAGAGAGAATGACAAAGTCCTCAGACCGTCAAATGGGAGGATTCTAGTGTCAAAATGATTATGTTCTTCCTCATTAACACGACAAAGTCATTGGATCGCCAAAATGAAGGATTCAAAATCACAAATAGTTGTAATCCCTCCTCATTAACACCTCCATGTAGGCTTAAAGAAGTGTCACCTCCCTAACTCATGATCAATTTCCCTAAGCTTGAGAAACCGACTTCAATAAACCTGCAACTAAGAAGGTAAACCTTCACCCCAAAATGTAGTCATACTTTCTAGTTTGTAAATAAGTGTTGCATATACCTTTCTAGTTTTGAATATGAATGTGGGTTGGGCTCACCATAGTGTGTAGTCATGTAAGACACAACTTGCCCATTACGAGTGGAAGGGAGAAATATTCCTGGTTGACATGGAGTAGAATAAATAAAGATATGAGAAGAGAATTAGATTTATCATTGGGAAATGGGACATGATGTGGAATATGTTTACTAGGAGAATAAAATGGTTTGTATCGTTGAGAGTACGGTAGTGATGGTAAAGAAAAAAAAAACACACTTGTTGTAAGTTAGAAAAGGCTTGGTATGGATAAGGTGTGGTTGTAGATTATTGTAGGGGAGACGAGAAAAAATGTTCATTTGACATTGTTTGCATTGAGGGATGTCAGTATTGTGATCTTATAGAGGGATTACGAACAATGCCAAATCAACCCTCGAATAAAAAAACGACGTTCCTAAAATCACCCTTTTTTCTTTCATGGTTAAAATTACGATTGTGGCATTGACCATCAATACTATTGTCATGACTAAAACCTAAAAATTAACCCTGTAATTGAAGAAGAAAAAAGAAGAAAAAAAAAATTTAAAAATAATTAAAAAGGAAAGAAAAACATTTTCTTAAAAAAATAAATCAAAAGGCCAAAAAACCAACTAAAAGGAAAAACAAATTTTAAACAAAAAATTATAAAAATTGAAAAAACAAGTAATATATACCAATTGAAAAAAAAATTCAATAATAAAATATGATAACAAATTTATTTGATATAAACATTTTATTTTTATGAATGTTTTCAAATTTCACCTTTATATTTTATATATCATTGGATTGAAATACACCATTGTGTACATCATGACATTTTTTTCATTAATATCATTGGATATATTTTTTTTCCAATAGAAAAATGACTCAAAATTATATAAGGTATAATTTCTTTTACATAGCGGTATCGATTCAAAATGATACAAATAAAGGGGCTCAACCAAATGAAATTGATTGTAGCGGATACAAAGGAGAATACAAACTGATCACACAATAGAGCTTACACCTAAAATCTGAAACGAAGAATGACAGTCAGCATAAAGAATCAGAAAATTCCATAAGATACCCAACTTCTCCACAAGCAACTCGATCACTCACTGATCTAAGACTTCAAGCTTCGAAGATATTGAGGTGAGAATGAGGGCTCTCTATCCCATTATCTCAGTGATAAACTGACAGTCTACCTTTAGGTTCCTTAAGCACCCTCTTTGATAGTAAGTCAACCTCTTTATTCTGTTCCCTGTAAATATGCTTGTAACTTGTATTTTTAAAATTTCTTGCCATCTCCTTAGTTTTTATCTTCCAGCCTTCGATGTTCACCGCATGGAGCTAACCGTTTTGATTAATCCAGTCAATGATAACTTTCGAATCACCCAGGATTTGGATATTATCAATTGCCCAAAGCGAAGCCAAGGTAAGAGTCGCCCACAAACCCATGAGCTCAGCCTTTGTGTTGGTACACACTCCGCAATTTAAGTACCATTTTGTAATCCTCGAAGCATGAGACTTGAAAAAGCCACCTGCAGCACAACAATTCCCATTTGAAAGAGATGGTCCATTGAAACACGCCAAAGTGACCCCCTCGGTCTGAGTAAATTCTCAAACTCTGTTTGGGATGGGTTTTAAAGTTGATGGCTATCAAGAAAAGGAAGTTGAAATCCTGTGAACTACTGAGTCAATAGAGGGGCTGGAATCTTAAAAAAGAGTCTTATTCCTCTCAATCCAAATATGCAAACAAGAAATAGCTGCCAAGCTTGCAGCAACAAAAAATTCTGAAGTCCACTTATAAAAACAATCAGAAATTGAGGTACCATCCCACATGAATTTTAAATGGAAGATTTTAAATAACTTTTGCCAAACTGCTTTTGTGAAGGGACAATGGACTAATAAATGGTTTGTTGTTTCAGAGTTGCAATTGCAGAGCTTGCAGACCCCTGGACCAACCCAACCTCGTCTTGCAAGACGTCCCAGGTGAGGATTTTATCAAACACTGCCAGCCACACAAACAATCTGATTTCTAGTTGAATCGACCAATTCCAGAATTTGAGATGCACGACCAATATCATTGGATATGAAATACACAATTGTGTACATCATGACATTTTTTTCATTAATAATTGAAATTTATATATTTTATAAAAAGACAAATTCCACAATAATGTTTTTTTTTTTAATGAAAATAGGTATATATTGTAAGTATAATATATTTCCCCTTTTCCATAAGTAATTATAATAGGGAGAAGACTAATTAGATATTATTGTTTTTTTTCCTCTTTTTATATAATTATTTGTTTTTGTTTTACCTATCGAAGAAAGTGTATATAGTATGTTTTTGAGGTACACAAGAGGTTCTAAGCAAAGTTACTATTTATTTATTAGAAGTTTTATATTAAAAGTATTATGGACACATTTTGGAAGTTACTTGAAAATTTTAACTTTTAGAGATTTCAAGTTGTTACAAGTTGTAAGTGTTTCATAATTACAGCTTTATGGGACACTGCAATTGGTGAGATGTGCATATACTTTCTCGGTTTGGGGAGAGGTCATGAGTTCGAGCCTTGTGTCCCTGAGGTTGCAGTCTAGCACCTCATATCATCTACGAAGTGGAGAAGTGTCAGATAAGTTTCCCGCGACATTTATTGTTGAAAAAAGTGTTTCATAATTACTTTAACTTTTTATTTTCAAATTACATACAACTATTATATTAAAATATTTTTAAAAGATAAATATAAACAACTTTTTTTTTATATTTTTCTATCAATATATTCTTTGTAAACTTTTATTTTATTTTATGTTTTTTTTAAATGGGTAAATAAATGAATTATATTTTTTTCAAATAGCTAAATGAATGAATTGAATAGAAATTAATATTATATTAATTTAATTATAATATATTAAAAAAAACCTATATGTTTGATTTGGTACCATGAAAGGAAGAGCACTTGTGATTTTTGAGTATTTAAGTGTGTATTTCACAATGTTTGTCGGGAGACGAATTTTTTTTCCACGAGAAAAAATGCTCTTTATATTCATAAAAATTTACATGTGTCGACTTCTCGAACCGCAGCAAAACAAGGAGAAACTGCTAATAACTTGGATCAATCCAACAATGGCCCGACATTCAAGGCGAATATCCATCTATGCTCAATCTTACAGAAAGAAAGGTGCCTAATCAAAGCATGATCTTGTAGGCAGGTCCTTCGTTGCCATCCTCCCAAATTGAAAAACATATTTGGCTTGGTGGGAGGAGCAATGCTTTTTTAGAGAGGGTGTCTGCCTCGTTGTTTTCCTCTCGGAAAATATGCTGAAAGGAGAGCTTTCTGAATAGATGTGTAGCATCTTTGGTCCTATATTTCCAGCAATTAAGGACTGCCACCCGGAAGTCGGCAAGTCCATTAAGCCAATCGATAGTAATCTTAGAGTCACCAAGGAGTAACAAGACATCGGTGTGACAACTTAAACAACGTATCCCAGAAAGTGACATTAATAGGAATTTCTAAATAATTCAAGGGCTCTAGAGTGGACAAACATACACTTAAGTGAGTTGCATTAGGATGACGTGGAAACCACTATATTTACTGTTATTCACATGTTCTTCCAATGGAAAAAGGTAACTTCCTAATGGTGGTCAATTCAAAAGCACAGAAGAACATGGCAAGAATCGTACGATATGATAACATGTTATGAGGAAAAAGGAAAACCAAATCCTACAACTTTGTTCTCGTCGGATCTTTGTTCTTTGACTAAATGTTAAATGGGATGTGTGGATACCTCAATTTGTGGGACCGCCATCGATCTACTGACAAACTTATGTTTGTTGGGTAGTCGAGAACATGAAGAGCTTTTTGGAGATGATAAAGAATATACAGTTTGTTATACAATATTCAATGTTGAGACAGGTGGTATATATATCATTGGATATACCTTAACATATATATATTAAAGTAATTTAATGATGTATATATCACCTATCGCAACATTAATTATTATATAGCAGACTGCTTATTGCTCACTTTTAGGGATGGCTATACTCACGTAACCAACATGCATGACAAATTTGATGCCATTGTTTCTCTTAGTTATTGTGATATGATGAGATGGAATGAACGGACGTCCATTTTATGATATGAAATAATTTGTGTACTTGTACCACAAGAAAGAATAATGTGATATATATTTGTAACTTCCCTACCTACACATTAGAATTTTAGTAATAATCTCCGACCCCACTCACTACTCTCCACACATATTCATCACAAATTTTATGGTTCCATCAAATTCTTTCTCCATCCGAATTTGAATTTGGTGGTTCAATAAAATTCTTTCTTTTGTTTTTGACACGTTAGTTTTTACTCTTGCAATTAAATTAAAGGACATTTTTATTTCCAAAGTGGGAGAAAAATATAATGATTTGGGATGTGGAGGTATGAATATATTAATCTTAGTTTCATCATTTTTTATAAATGGAACTACAATATTGAGAAAATGATAAATGGAAGGTGAAAAGCTTATTATGGGTTTGAAAACAATTGTAAATTAGCGAGTCTTTGGCTATGGGATAAGAAAAAGCTCCTCTTTTAGACTCTTGTCACCCATGTTATATTATATCGATGTGAAGTTTGAGGATATAGTATCTCTTGAGAATCCTAGAGAAAGATAGAGTAGATCCAAAAGAATTGTATCACTTATAATCTCAAAATTAAAGGCAATACACCATATCATATCCTGCTCATAGAAGCGAGCCTTTCCCCCATTAAGAGCACAACGATGATTAGGTACTTAATGTACAAGAACAAGATAAACAACATGGATGACACAAGGCTCCCCAAAATTGTTTCAAATTCCAGCCAAAATCACCAGTGGCTTAAGAGGGGATAACACAATGATGCCAAGTCTTGGATAAATCATTGGGGAATAAAGAAAGAAGTTATTCTATAGAATACCGATGATATTAAAAATATGGTTAAAGCTAAATTTAAGGAGGATCTTTGATGCGATAAAGAATTAGATGGTAAAAGAAAATTAAGATACTATAAGGAGGTGGTTAACCCTAATCTTGAAGATCAAAATCATCTCTCTATTTTGACTAGCGTAAGGAAGATAATCAACATTGTTAAAATAAGAACTAATTCTCATGAGCTGTGTAGTGAAACTCAACGTTGGATAATTTCCAAAACACCATGGCATGAAAAAATTTGTCACCTTTGTGACACTCGAAGAGTTGAAGATAATAATCACTTTCTCCGATAGTGCCTTGCTTATACCCAAATTAGATCTCAATTTCAAACCTTTTGTCACAATATCGACCTTCCTAATCTTTTAAGTTATCAAAACTGCAGTGATCTTGGAACACTTCTCTTAATTCTTTTCGAACATCGAAATAACATTTTAAAGAAATCCAAGTAATTTCTTACCTTTCTTAAGGTGGTGGTGATCACCATCACCACCCCCACCACCACTTCTAATTACGATAACTATACCTTTACATGAGTAGTTTCACCTTAAATCTTATTACAATTATGTTTCAGCATGATGTGGAACCGCGTAATAGTAAATAAATACCATGCAGACTTAATTACCCTTCGTGTTACTATGTGGATAAGATATTTTTTGGTATATCACAAACTTCTTTTAAGTTGTGACCATCTTTGGATAGACGTTTAAAAAAAATGCAATAACTAAAATAAAGTTATATATATATATAGATTTGGCAATTTAACCATTATCTTATCTTTCTTTTGCTGATAGTTTTACTTTTTAAGTAGTATGATTTTTTGGACTTATAGAGAGTAACAATGTTTTATTATTATTATTATTATTTTATTTTTTTTATTTTTTACTTAATGAAAAAAATATATTTTTAAATTTAATTTTGTTTATAATAATAAAAAAAATATTTTTTTCTCACTTTATATAGGTAGAATTATATTATTTACCAATAGATAATATATTGCTAGTAAACGAGGTGTTCTATTTTTAAGATTAAACAAGTATGACTATGATAAATATTTATGTTCTAATTCTCATAATATAATATTAGATTTGAGTGATACATTGAAATCTAGTACCATGTAAAAAACAAATCCCAATATCCCTTCCATTAAGAACTTTAGGACAGGTAACAAAACACTAAGGTAGTATTATTATAATATAAAATGTAGGATGTAGGTACAATGCATATGATCGTTCTTGGTGGATGATGAGGCAATGAATCTTTCATGGAATACTACGAAACATATGTTATGAAAAATAATTGAGATAAAATGAGATATTTTTAAGAATCAACCTTGATGGGGAAGCGTCAGCAGAGGGTTCTTTATGTGGGGCATGAGGTACATTGAAATGCCTTAATTTTATAGATTACAACTGGTTTATCAATTGTGGTGTAGGAATAAATATAAAAGCTGAATTAATGGGGGCATGGGCCACACTCATGATTGTAAAGTATCTGAAAATTCAACATCTATAGGTCTTGGGGGATTCCAAAGTGATCATCGATTGGCTCAAGACAAACGACAGGCTTCAAGCTATTAATATCGAAGGGTGGAAGATCAAAATTCGAGAACTGAAGACAACTTTCCAAAATATTAGCTTCCATCACATTTACAGGGATTCCAATGAAGAGGCGGACAAACTATCTAAGCGGGAGCTTTATTCTCCGAAAGGAAGACTTATTTTTTTCACTCGGGATGGAAAAAATGAGGGGCCTTTTCGCCATTTGGACTTTTTTGAAGTACATGTTCCTTCCCGGTTTATGAGTGACTAGCCCCTAAGGGGGAAAGTTTCGATCCATTGATATGTTAATTAACGATTTCAGTTTTTTGTTTGAAGCAAGCAAGGTAGGGGTATTAGGATAGTTGGAAGGACAAGGATTGATCGACGGTATTGCTCTTTTAGGAGTTCTATACCAACAGATTGAGATTAGTGATTCTTTGTGCATGTAAAAGGAAAATTATTTTAATATAATTTTTGAGCAAATTTTCTTCAGGAAAAAAAAAAAACCTCAGTATACATTGGACAATGAAAACAACCTTTTATATACATAGTCATATATTATTTAATGTGAATTTTTTCTTTTATATAGTTGAATATGTGTTTCCTTCTCCTCTAAATGTATTACCTTATGTATACCACTCAAGAGGGTTTTAGGGTTTTCCTTTTAAATTGTGTGTCATTTTCATTTACCGAGGGTTTTAGGGTTTTCCTTTTCAATTATGTGTCATTTACCCATGGTTGACTTTTTATATGACTATGACAAAATCATTGTGCATATCATTTTGAAAAGGGATTATAATGATAGATAAAGTTTAATCGTAAGAATCATTTAGATTTAACTTTTGATATGTATGTTTTTATTAGTCCCTGCCGTAGGCATAGAGGGACTATATCGATCGATAATTCATTGACTACATATTAGTTTGTCCTTTGACCAGAAATATTTGCATAATACCTATTGTTGGAGTTAGGGAATTAAAAGCATATATTTTTATATGATAAAAAGTACCATATATGTACTGATCTGATTGGGTAAGAGATTGGAGGTCTTATTTCCGGCTTCACTATTCCCAATGTTTTATATGGCAACATATCCAAACTTTTTCTCGTATACAGTCTTTTTGAATAATATATTTTTCCTATGTATTGCTTGAAGGTGGATTAATGCTAGCATTAGTTCGAATGTTTGTGTTAGCATTTTCTGCTAGCTTAATATATCCCTAAGTTTTTATTTGTACTATTCATATTGAAATGTTTTGATATCCAAGCTTTAGAGTGATTGAGAATTCCAAAGTTTATAACGTCCTTGCCGCATGTATTTGTATTGAAATGTATTGATACTTATTTCAAGATGCCTCAATAGGCTTGACATCTTAAATGTTTACATGACGCGAGGTCCTCCAACAGGCCTGAGATCTTAAATGTTTGCATACCGCGAGGTCCTTAGATAGCCTGACAACCTTAAATGTTTATCTAAATATGCTTCTCGGAGTACATTTTTCGTCAAAATTTTCCATACAATGTTACAGTGAATTTGCACAGTGTTGTTGTCCACCGCTAGTTGAATAACCATTGTATGTTTCATCCTTCTTCTACCTTTGCAATGCAATTTCATCATCTTTGAAGCTACATACATTGTTTACTGGTTTGGTGAGTGCTTCTTCTTTGCTGGTTCGTCGGTTGCTGCTTGTTGTTGTTTCGTTCTCGATTCAACCTGCGCTTATGCATTTCATCGTTTCAGAGTAAGTTTCCATTCCATAGTTTCATTTTCAATTCCTTGTTTGTTGTTCAATGTTTACAGTTTGCAAGTAAGAATGTTTTCTTATTTGTAGTGGCATGGTCGTTGTATGTTTCCGGTTCCTTCCGTGATTCAGCTGCAATTTTGTAATCATTGGAGATACATATGTTGTTTACTGGCTCGATGGTTCTTGCTGGTTTGTTGGTTCATGGGTTGCTGGTTCTCTTTGTTTGGCTTTGGTTTATGATTTGGGGCCCTGGGGGTGAAGTTCATCCTGTTTGTGCTTTCTTGCTGGTTTGGTGCTTGTTGTTTTCTTTTGTTTGATTCGACCTTGCAGGGTTGGGGTCCAGTGCTGGTGGTTGGAGTTTTTTTTTTTTGGATTATTAATGTTTTTTGGGGCGCTTTACGGTGTTCAACCCCTGCACCCATGAGTCGACATGTAGTTGTGTTATTTTTCTTTTCTACCGAGGTTGATATCCGTTTTGTTGTGAGATTTTGCTGGTGCTTTAGTGCTTGCATGAAAGAAAATAGTTGCATGCAAAATTGTTCGAGGATTACATGTGAAATTGCAATATCCGTTGTTTTTTTGTTAGAATAAAGCATATGCATGGTACATTTATAAACCATGTATGGCTAGATGTGCCCATATGACATTACATGTTCTTTCTCCTCTACACAGACTGGTGTGCACACGATACAATTTGTGTTGTACTTGAGCTATGATATGTACAACAAAGATTCTGCAAGATTATATTTCGATGTCTGGAAGCATGTCTGGGTAGTTTTCCACGGAAAACCAAAAATTTGTATCGTGGGAACAACAGTCTGTGTAGAGGATAAATAACATGTATTTCCATCGGTGGAAGCATATCTAGATAATTTGCCATGGAAAACCATAAATCATTTAGCTACGACCATGCAATTTCGTAATATTTTGTGGCTTGTAATATATTTTGGGCAGGGCAAAAAAAATTACACATTTACAACTATGGATGGAGAAGCGCAAAGGTTCATGTTTCTGCCTATCTTCTAGACTGTTCATTGAGTCTCTTTTACTATATGTACATATTGCTTGTTCTCCGGTGCATACCAACTTCTATTCATGTTCGCTGTATTTTGTGTGTTCCCACATTCAAACAAACAAAATAACTGGAGAAAATGACAGAGTCTTGACTGCATCGGTTGAAGAGGATATAGAAAGGTGCATGCTTGTACTGTTATTTCATATTGTGTTGTTTTGTATTTCATTTATTGTCTGTATATGTGTTCACTTAGTTTATTATATGTACATGTTGCGTGCCTTCCTACATGGTAACTTATGTTCATTACATGCCTTCCTGCATACTAACCTGCTTCATGTTCATTGTGTTTTCACTGCATTGCTAAATTTAAACAAATAGAGTGGATGGAAATGACGATGGGATGTTTCGCGGGTAAATAACCCTATTTCTCTTTCTTTTACATGTCTGTCTTCATTATAAGTTATCTTCAATACATGCCTTCCTGCATACTAACCTAATTCATGTCCGTTGTGTTTTCGCTGCATTGCTACATTTAACCAAACAGAATGGCTGGAGAGGACGATGGACTCTTTGGCGGGTAAATAGACCTGTTTCTCTTTCTTTTAGATGTCTGTCTTCATACTAACTTGCCTTCATGTCCATTGCATATTCGACGTTGCTTCCTTGGAAAAAATAGGTTGCTTGGACCAAAAGATGAATTGTTCTGTGCAACAACAACAGGTTTTGTGGTACAATATTCTAAAAGGTATACCTACTATGCTGGTAAATTAAATATAAAAACTGGGTGGGGGCATATAATATTAGACTTGAAAACGATGGCTTGGCAGCAATGGGCCTTTCTGCCCTCCTTATTTCTTCTTTTTCCATTTTCCATTATCCCTTTTGTTTTCTAATTCATCTGCTTAGTGTTCTTTCCGAAAATGCCTTGGTGCATCGGTTGACGGACTAACAGTTTCACATCTATGGTCGCACTTCTACCTTATTCCATAGTTACCCACTTTTTTGATTGCGGGTGCCGTGCTGGTAGGTTCAGGATTGCTCCCCTAGATTTCGAGGGTCTGCGATATACATATTGGCCATGGTGTCCCGCCCTCATGCCCTATTTACTGTTAAACATTTTTCTAGTTAAAAAAATTAGATGCATACAATTTTACGGTTATTTAGTCCTTCTGATGGACAATATACAATGCATATGCTTGTTTAGTCTTGATGTTAATTTTCACTTGCTTGCATTAGAAAAAGTTGGACTAGTGACATGGGCATAAGCAGTCAGTCATCCCAGACATCAACAGATCGACAAGGCCAAAGGTAAATATGCATACACTCTGCTCTTACTATGTTTACCAAACAAATATGCTCGGATATATATTCATCTATTGCATGGTGAATATGCTGATGTCATTTGCAATACAAGGTTTGCAGTTCACAAGAAGTATCAACAAGTACAAGTGAGACGCTGAATGTGCCACATGTTCCACAGACTAAGAGGTGTGGTTGCAAAACTTTGGCTCCATAGTTCATCGAAGCTATGCATGTACTTGTATATTTATGCCAATGAAAGAAGAATACAAAAAAAAAAAAAAATGCACAGTACCATTCACTTTAGTTTTCTTGTTGAAAAAATGTCACCGGGGCTAGAGTTGTAACATCCAAAGTAATATCAATAGAGGGCTTGAACGATTGTCGAAATAGACAAGTGTTTGTCGGGGACATAATGGTCATCTATAGAACCTACTTGGACAAGGAAAACAAAAGTAGATCCATTATGCGTGTTGACATGACAGACAAGGAGGCCATGATGACAGTGACACTGACTATTCCCCCACAACTTGTCGAGAAACATGCAGAAAAAATATTGTCGGGTAATGGGATATCCATTACAAATTTTAATATATTGCCCAAAACAGTATATGACTGTGGTGATTGTGATCGAATTATTTCTCTCAATGAAACAAGTATTGTAGAAAAAATTTCCACTTTTTGTTCAGAATAGCATTTCGTCCCGGACTCGACTATCAGCCAGCTTGCACAGAGCACTGATATTTACCCAATCGGAATGATTGGTGCAACTGTCACACTGGAGAGAAAACTTGGCTCGCAACACATTCTCCATATAAAGGATGGAGAGTCGAACATCCAAGGAAATGGTACCACTTTTCATATTCAATTTTGTCTTTTATTTTCACATGTGCATGTATCTTAGGTAAGTTACTCAAATATTGCACCATTCCATGTTGCAGTTGCAATTGTTCGATACGTATTCAATTTTTTTTTCGTCAATGGAGCAACAATTGCATAAAGGGCAGATTCCACTTATGCTCTTTAAAAATATAACAAAGAAAAGGGATGTTAGAGAAAGGATATTTCGGACAACCCATGCAACATTTCTAACAGAGTTGTGAGTAGATATAGTACAAGATCTAAAGAAAATAGCTAGCTCTACATATGTTGTGCATATACATCCACAAAATCATCCTCACTTTGCTTATAGAAATAGCCTTGAACAAATTTCTGCAACCTGTTTTATTTCTTTTTTATTTTTTTAAGGGAGGGGGGGGGGTGCAGTTGTGTATTATATTGTTCAATGTATTAATTCCTATGCTCGTGTTCCCAGGTTGAAGGTGTTTTAGTTGCAACTAATGTGTGCTCAACCCCCTTTGAACCTGTATGTGCAAAATGAAACTCTCTTGCTTCTGCCTCCGCTTTGATAAGTGATGATACGATTGATTGTCTGTGATGAAGTGAAAAATGTCCATATATATATGGACATTGTGTCAATGCTATCATCCGAACCGTGGGCAAAAAAATCATGCATTGTATGGTTAGATAGCCTCTAATAGAAAATGTGCTTCCTAAGTTGGCAAAGTTTTCGTATGAAACGTATCTATAGAAAAAGGCAAGCAATGTCTACATGCTGCGAGACCTTCAGATACACATCAAATTCACCTTAAATGAGGACAATGCAATTTTGCATATCGGTTGAAGAAGGGAAAAAAAATATATATCAAACTTTGTCAGGAAACAAAAATACCTCATGTGTCTTTGTAATATTTCTTCAACATCCAGATGAATGTTCGTCAGACTCGGCTAGTTGGGATTGCACGCGTATAAGATTGTTCGGTCCAAAAAATGGGAAACATGGCAGCAAACCCCATATATCCCATGGCCTGGATTATTTTCTATTGGGAACATATACCATATGCAAGAGAAAATGAATGCGACGACGTCTTTTCTTTATATATCAAATTGTTTGGTGCAAAGGTGGATGCGTCCTGCTCTATGGAACCTTGTGGGAACTTGCTTGCGGTCTGTTTGAAGTTTAGTTGGTTCTTGGTTGTGTGCTTCATTTGTCAATTTGTATATCACGGAACTATGACTATTGTTTGGAGGACACATAACAATAGAATTGAATTTTTTAGCCTGATAATTTCTATGGCACTGTGACACAAATGTAGTATGTGGCTTGTTTTAGTAGTTTTCCTTGATCGATGAACTTGGTAAAACTAATCTCCTAGAATAATTTGAAATCAATGAATATATACTATGCGAAGTGCAATTGTGCTATCATATCAACAAGAGGCCCTTAAAATTCAAATTGGTTGTTGTTTTAGCATTTGTTCTTAATCGATGAACTTGGTAAAATTAATCTCCTAAAATAATTTGAAATCAACGAATATATAATATGCGAAGTGCAATTGTGCTATCATATCAACAAGAGGCCCTTAAAATTCAAATTGGTCCTTGTTATGCTTGCGGTGATAGAATTTAAAAAAACTTTCTTTTGTTTCCTTCCTTTTTTAAAAAATAAGTGATTTAACATCCTTTGAAAATTTTATGTAATTCAATTGTACAATATCAATATTTAATATTAATAATTTAGTATTTGAAAATAATGTTTTTAGATAATGTTAGATAGGATGACCATCCATAAACAATCACAATATTGAGCCCGCCAGTCCTGGAGTCCTTCTGTCAATTTGTATGTCGCGGAACTCCGAGTGTTGTTTAGAGGACATGGGACAATAGAAGTGCAATGTTGAGATAGAGAGCCCGCAAGTCCACCTGCCAATTTGTATATCGCGGAAGTCTGGGTGCTATTTGTAGGACACAGAACAATAGAGGCTCAATTTTGAGCCCGCTAGGCCGAGAACCCGTGATCCAAAAAGTGGTTAAGTATGGAATGAAGGATTCGTGCATGCTCTATAAAATATAATGTTCATACGTTATAAAAGTACATGTTTACTATGTATTGCTCGTTTGTTGGAAAATTTCGAGGTGTAGAATTTGGCGGATGCACATGTTCAAATTTCCACTTACATTTATATCACTAGCCCAACCAAATTGTACAAAATTTCTTGTCTAATTAAATTCTACAATATCAATATTTAATATTAATAATTTAGTGTTGAAAATAATGTTTTTAGATCATGTTAGATAGTTGATAGGGATTACCATCCGTAAAAAATGACAATCTTGAACCCGCCAGCTCTGGAGTCCATCTGTAAATTTGTATATCGTTGAACTCTGAGTGCTATTTGGAGGATACAAAACAATAGAAGTGCAATGTTGAGCCAGCCATCCCGCTGGTCCGCTTGTCAATTTGTATATCTCAAAATTGTGGGTGTTATTTGTAGGGCACGGAACAATAGAGGCCCAATTTCCAGCCCCCCAGCTCGAGAACCCACGATCCAAAAAGTGGCAAAGTATGGAATGCAAGAACCATACATGATCTATAAAAAATTCATGTCCATACTTTATAAGAGTACATACTTAGTATGTATTACTCATTTTCAGAAAACTTGTAGGTGTGGAAGTTGGCAGATTCACGACTTCACATTTCACTTACTTTTATATCACCAGCCCGATTGACCGCTTCCTCGTTTGATATTGTAATAAACGAATATAAACTGGCCCAAGTCCAATTGTGCTATCACATCAACACGAGGGCCTTAAAATTCAAATAGCTCGCAAGTCCACTTGTCAATTTGTATATCGTGGAAATGTGAGTGCTATTTGTAGGGAACGGAACAACAGAGGCCCAATTTTGAACCCGCCATGTCGAGAACCCGCGATCCAAATAGTGGCTAAGTATGGAATGAGGGATCCGTACATGCTCGATAAAATCTCATGTCCATAGTTTTTAGAAGTACATCTTTAGTATGTATTACTCATTTCCTCCAAATGTTGTTTAGAAGACATGTAACAATAGAACTACAATGATGAGCGAGCCAGTCCGCAAGTTCGCTTGTCAATTTGTATATCATAGGAATCTGGGTGCTATTTGTAGGATACAGACCAATAGAGGCCCAATTTTGAGCCTGCTAGATTGAGAACCCGCGATTGAAAAAGTGGTCAAGTATGGAATGCAGGATCTGTGCAAGCTCTATAAAAAACTCATGCCCATACCTTATAAGAGTACACACTTAGTATGTATTACTCATTTTTCAGAAAACTTCTAGCGGCGAAAGTTGGGGGATTCACGACTTCAGATTTCAATTACTTTTATATCACTAGCCCGACTGACCGCTTCTCCATTTGATATTGTAAGAAACGAATATAAACTGGCCCAAGTCCAATTTTGCTAATACATCGACATGAGGCCCTTAAAATTCAAATAGTCCGCAAGTCTGCTTGTCAATTTGTATATCGTGGAACTCTGGGTGCTATTTGTAGGGCACAGAACAACAGAGGCCCAATTTTGAGCCTGCCAGCCTGAGAACCTGTGATCCAAAAAGTGGCTAAGTATGGAATGAGGGCTGCGTACATGCTCTATAAAATCTCATGCCCATACTTTATAAAAGTACATATTTGGTATGTATAACTCATTTCTTACGAAATTTTCTAGGTGCGAAACTTGACGAATACACGTGTTCAGATTTCAACCCATTTTTATATCAGCAGCCCGAGCGACCTCTTGCCCGTTTCATATTATACAAAATTTTTGGAATGCAAGTTTCCGAATACACATGTTTTTCTTTGAAATAAGATATTTCACATCCTTTTATAATTTTATGTAATTAAATTGTACAATATGAATATTTAATATTAATACTTTAGTATTGAAAATAATATTTTTAGGTAGTGTTAGATAGTTGATAGGGATCACCAACCGTAAACAATCGCAAGGTTCAACCCGCCAGCCCTGGAGTCCATCTGTGAATTTGTATATGGCGGAACTCCGAGTGTTGTTTGAACGACACAGAACAATAGAAATGCAATGTTGAGTGAGCCAAGCGGCAAGTCCGCCTGTCAATTTGTATATCACAGAACTCTTGGGTGCTATTTGTAGGTCAAAGAAAAATAGAGGCTCAGTTTTGAGCCCGCCAACCCGAGAACCCACGATCCAAATATTGGCTTAAGTATGGAATGTGGGAACAATACATGCTCTATAAAATATTACGTCCGTACTTTCTAAAAGTAGATTTTATGTATTACTCATTTTTTTCGAAAAATTTCTTGGTAAGGAAGTTGGAAGATTCACGTATTCAGATTGCACTTACTTTTATATCACCAGCCTAACCGACCGATGGCTTCCCCGTTTCATATTGTACAAACCTCCTTGTCTAATTAAATTGTACAATATCAATATTTAATATTAATAATTTAGTATTCAAAAGAATGTTTTTAGATAATGTTAAATACTTAATAGGGATTAACATCCGTAAAAAATCGCACTGTCGAGGCCGCCAACACTAGATTCCATCTGTCAATTTGTATATCACGGAACTCCGAGTACTATTTGTATGACACGAAACAAAAGGACTGCAATGTTGACCGAGCTAGCCCGCAGGTCCGTTGGCCAATTTGTATATCGCGGAATTCTGGATGCTATTTGTAGGCCATAGAACAATGGATTCCCAATTTAGAGCCCGCCAGTCCGAGAACCTGTGATCCAAAAAGTGGCCAAGTATGGAATGCGAGATCCATACATGCTCTATAACATCTTATGTTCATACTTTATAGTACATATTTAGTGTGTATTACTCACTTTTCAAAAACTTTCTAGTTTCTATTTTCTCCCTGCTTTCCCTTTTTGAATTGTGGGTTCCTGCATAGGTGGGTTTAACATTGCATTTCCATTGTTCTGTCGTGTGAAACTATCACCCAGACTTCTGTGATTTACAAATTATCAAACAAACCCCCTTCATATCGTATTCTTTCTCTTTCTATTTACTTGATCCTTTTTCCCAATGTCTCATCCTTTTATATATAGAACCCAAAGTTCAACAATATACAAATTTCCCTCTTGCCATTGCACTTCCGCTATTCCCCTACGCAGAAACAACAGCCAAAATTCCGTGACATACAAATTGACGGCCGATATCTATCACTGAGATGCAATATGACCATCGACCCTTCACATCTCCTGGGTATATCTTCTTCCCTTTTTCTTTTGTAACCCGCCCGACCGCTTTCCATACTTGGGTATTTCTTGGAATCGGTTTCATGAGTTGGCGGGTGCACAAAATGTAGAATTCTTTGTCGCAATTCTCCATCACCACTTCCTTCGTACTTGTTTCCAGATATGAAATAATTAAGCTTTGATGCTAGTAGCTCATCCTGCAGGAACCATTAAGATTGTCATTAATGTCCATAAATCCGAAGAAGATTTGTCATTACTACGAATTAAACTAAGTTTTGCATAGAAGTATGCTATCCTTTCCAAGTATTCATTTTAAACATGATGCAATCTGTTTTTGTGCGCCGACGGGTTGACGCCTTTAAGAAATTTCTAATTCTTAATCTCTCTTCGCCATCATCGCGACCTTTGCACTTTTTTCTAATTATGCAATTAGTGAGCTGTAATGGTGACAACTCATTCCGCACGAACCCTGGAGATTGTCATTGATCAGTGAAAGGCTTGAGGAGATATTCCATTGATATGCATTAAACCATAATTTGCGGAGGGTTATATTATCCCTCCCCGATTTTCATTTCAAACATTGTCTTGAGAAAATGAAAATTGTCGTTAACTTGTGGTAGTAGTTCTATCAAGATACAATAAACACGTTCGGTCATAATGGCCAAAGGTTCCACTATTCCAAGGCATATTATTACTTCTCATCTCCATTTTCCTAGGAGCAAAAAAGGAGATGGTCCCTTGGTACATCGAGATATATATTTCAAGCCAAATAATTCCAAGGCAACCCTGCCTGCTTAGAGAACCTGCCCAATTGCATTCATGGCTGGCGCAGAGGTTGATGTCATGGATTCCGAGCCGAAAGAAGATGATCTGATGGCTGATGATATGACAATGGATGATGGCAATGCAGAGACTCTTCCCACTCCTACGCCCAAATTGAAATCAACCATAAAGGGAGGAACTTCCTGGCTAAGTGATGGCGCTCCTGACAACAACAAAATGATTTTCAGAAAAGAAAACGACGTTGAACGCAATAGTCACTTTGCAGTGCGAAAGTAGGAATTCTAGAGTTCCAAATTAGTCCGTTCTAGGCGGAAGAGTTTCACTGTAAAGAAATGATGTGTTGATGCTCCCAGAGATATATTTCAAGCCAAAAAATTATTCACTTGCAGGACTACTATCTTGTTCTCTGGATATACAATTAACATCTTCGGGAATCAGGTCCAGAACTCTCACTACTGCAAGGCATTTTTCTACTAGTCATATCCTTCCACCCAGAATGGACTAATTTGGGCCTCTAAAATTGCACGTGCAACCTGTGTCCCTGAATTTTTTTCGACTATGCAGAGGCAGTTTCAGTTAAGGGATATTCCATTTTCCCTGCAACATTTTTCATCTTCTTCCTCATAGGAAGCTTCTGAAAACTATCAATTTCACCACAGGATGATTCATTGAGGAAAAAACTGCAAGGATCTTGCATACTGTGGATCCCATGCCTGTGTTTGTGTTAGATATGTTCAATGTTTTGGACAGAAGAACTGGGTCCAATTTCTAAGGATAGATGTACAATACTCAGTTTTTTTTTTTTTTTTTAAATGGATTTGCTATTAAAAAAAATTGCCTTGGAGTCTTCATTGCTACTTTTCTAGATTTAACGCCTGTTCTCATTGACATGGTTCAATGCTCTCATAGTTCTTGGATATTGTGTTTACTTAGGTTATTTTTTCTAATATGGAACATGTAACAATTATATGACAATGTATTGTGTCAATCCACTAGCGTTTTATTCAAACAAAAAATGGATTACACACAGTTTCAAACCAACGTTCAATTCTATTCGTAATGTAGATAGAACATAACAATACCAATGTACAATCTTGCAACAAAATCATCATTCTTGTTTCTAGACATGCAATTATTAAGTTTTAATGCTAACAACCCATAATGCAAGAAGTTTAATACTTAAGTTAATATGTTACAGTCATAAAAGAATGTATCAAGAACACAGTTACACCCACACGTTCCAATAAAATCTAATCTTCAACAAAGCATTTGCTGGCAATTAGTAGACAATGAAGTTTAATAGTTAAGTTAATATGTTACAGTCATGGAAGAATATATCAAGAATATACTTACATGCACAGGTTGCAATAAAATCTAATCTTCAAAAATGTATTTTCTGACAATTAGTAGAAAATGATGGTTTTGCAACAATGGGGCTTCATTGAAACTAATTCGCGCTTACGAAAACTGCCCTTCGCCTTTCTATTTTCCCACTCTTTTATTCCCTGTAGTTTCTCTTCCTGGTTACTTAATCATTTTTTTCCGAAAATGCCTTGCTGCGCAGCTTGGCAGATTCACGCGTTTCCAACAAGTGCTTCCCCTTTCTTTAAATTGGCCCTCTATTTTTCTGTGTCCTACAAGTAGCACCCCGATTTTTTCCATATACAAATTGACAAACGGACTTGCACGCTGGCTGGATCAACATTGCACTTCTACTTTTCTGTGACCTCCAAACAACATTCAGACCTCCATGATATACAAATTGACACATGGGATCCAAGGGTGGCGGGCTCAAGATTGCCTTTGTTTACGGATGGACAAATGCTAAAATGAGCCATACCACATTTGCACCACAGATGCTATATTAAAGGGAAAATAATTTCCTCTATAGTTTCGTTCCCTTCAAACAACACCCACACTTCCGCACTATACAAATTGACATCCGGACTTGTGGGCTGGCTGGATAATAAAATGCCTCGGAGTTGTGCGATAGACAAATTGATAGACAAAGACACTTCTTCGACCGCGAATTCCCGGTAGGCGGGCTCTAAATTGGACTTCTGTTGTTCCATGGCCTGCTAATAGTACCGTCACTTCCATGATATACAAATTTACAACTGAACTCAGATCATACCCTCTTCCGTATTATGCTCCGCCTATCATGCCCTCTTCCGTGGTATACATTTTGCACTGAAAACTTCCAAGAAATACAATTTAACCGCTAGGTCCTCACATCTCTTGTGGAACTATTGTCACCCCATTTTGAAGCCCGTCTGTCCGCTTTCCATTTTTCACCATTTCTTTGAATTTCTTTGGCGGATCGTCAGTTTGGAGGGTTGAAGAAATATTCAAATCCTAGTCATTTTTTCTTGTGCCCGCGCCCCTTTGCAATTAGCAATTAGCAATTATATATAAGATCTTATTTCTAGGCATGCAATTAGCAAGCACTAATTTCAAACATCATGGAATGTCATTTGCACGTTGTCAGGTTTGTCCCTTCACGAAAACTTCAATCCTCACTTCTGAGAACGAGTTCAATCGACCATTTCCCTATTCCATACTTAGCCACTTTTCCATAATTCTGCAAATATATAAACCGGATGCTGAACTGCCCCATCATGATCTCTTCCGTTTTACACGTTTTGCAGTAAAAAATTTCGATACATAAAATTTGACCGTGGAACACTCACCTCTCCTGAGTATCCCTGTAACCCTTTTTTGAATCCTGTCCGACTGCTTTTCAGACCTTGCCATTCTTTTCTTGCTCTCCCCTGTCTCCTTCACCTTCGCACTTGTCTATAATAAAAGAAAAAAAATAGTTATATATATATATATATATCTTGTTTCTAAATATGCAATTATTGACATTTAATTGTAACAGCTCATCATGCAGGAACCATATAGATTTCCATTGATGGGCGAAATGCTCAAGGAGATCTCCTATTAATGCACATTAAACCAAGATTTGTGGGGCGTTATATTATCCATTCCGAGTGTTGATTTCAAAATCATGAAATGTCATTCGCACGTCGTGGCCTTGACACATTCACGAAACCTCCAATGCTTAATTGCTCTTTGTTGTACCCGCCACCTTTGCATTTCTAAATATACAATAAGTAAGCTTTACTGCTAACAGTTCATCATGCACCACCCATACAGATTGTCATTAATTAGCGAAAGGCTCGAGGAGCTTTCCCATTCATAAGCATTTAACCAAGATTTAGAGGAGAGTTACATTGTCGGCTCTAACTCTTCATTTCAACCATCATCTGGAGAAAACCAACATTCTCATAAACCTATGGAATTATCTCGACAACAGTTATGTGGAGATACAATGAACATCTTTGGGTGCGAGGACCAGAACTTCCAGTGGTCCAAGGCATATTCTTATTAGTCAACCTCTTTCATAGAGAACCAAATAATTTTGACCTCTGGGATTGCTCGTGCAGGATGTGTCCCTGAGGTTTTTGACTGTAAGGACATGGTCTCTTGGTGCACCAATAAATTTATTTCAGACAAAAAAATTATTCCACTGCGGGAATGCTCTTCTGTTTCTTTGTCACCTCAGGTCTTCTGCCAGATGCTAAGATTGTCCGAGCCAACATTGACGTTCAAAGGAGAATATTGCAAACATTTCCTAGAAAAGCATAATAAAAGGTTGGACCTATTGCTCCATTTATTGGAAAACTCGCTTCTAGTTCCTGAAGATATTACAAGCTTGCAGGCTAGTTCATTTAGAAATCCATTTCACGAAATTGCCTGGCTGTTTACAAGAATAACGAGACAGGAGTCCACAACAACTGTTTCCTGGATGCCTCTTTATATTTTGTATTTCAAAGTCAATGAACAAGCCATTTTTTATTGGGGCAAGTTAATTTCCCATGAAATCTGTTCCCAATTGCCAAGCTTCAAAAGGGAAAAGAAATTTTATATGTCGTCCTATTTAGTTTTTGCGATAGCACATTCCTGTCGGTTTCCACAACTATCTCTCTCCAATAATTTCATCTGTGAATTCCACCCAGTAACGTTCTGGTACCAGGCCTAGTGGAAGCACAAGGCTTCCCACTATTTCTATGAAGTTTTTAATGGCTTCATGTCTATTTTCAAAGTTTTTTTGTTAGGAGAAGATGCTCCACGCATATCTGAACAAGCAACCAGTTTTTTGGACAGGAAGGGGACACTCAAAGATTTGGATAATTACATTCTCATAAGAATTTTTGGCTCCCTGGAAAAACCTACTCTCCTTCCATGTCACATTACGGATAGAATGTTTGTTGTAGAAGTAGCATGACAATACAATTACTGGTTGCATCTGTTGCAAAAGAAGAAAAAAAAATAGTTCATTCCTCTGCCTTGGAAAGTAGGGGAGTTCGTGTTGAAAAACATCAACAAAATTGACGAATTCGCAGTGCATTCTAGCATCTCCAACCTGAGATATGCTGAAATCATAAGAGGGTTTGACCCCTATAATAATTTTTGCCCACATTTACAAACACTTGGCGTCGACGATTGTTTTTAAAAAAAACACCTGCCTGAAAATAGACACAGTGGTGACAACGCTCCTACCTCTGATGTCGATGACGTGGACACAGTGCAAAAATGCACTAAATTGTACATACAACAGGGGAAAGGCCCCGGTGACAAGAGTGTTCAATCGAAAAATAACACTCCAAAAAGTATGACATCCTGGAGCATCACTCTAATGGCCCACCACAACAACAAATAAACTCAGAGTTCTTCAAATGGAGGAGGAGATAACGACCCTCCTCACTCTAAAATTGATAGTTCTCACAAGCTTCTAGTAGAGAAGAAGAGAAAAAAATGTGGGGCAGGTGGAAGAGTCGGAAATTCAGAGTGAGAACATGGAACTTGACACTAATTTGGATAGCATGCTTCGCTTCCTTGATCATCCCGGAGACGCCATCCAGCATAGCCATCCAATGGACATATCCGTTACTGAAAATTTTGACGAAAATGAATCCTTCGTGTTCCTGAGCACTGTTTTTGATAGCCAGTCCAAAAAAATTATAATTGAGGAAAAAGGTGTTAAAAATAAGAAAGGAAAATCTCGTTCAGAGGTTTCTCTTGACAACATGCGGCCATCCCAAATCTGTCAACTTCACACCATGAGTGGAGAAGTACTTCATGATTCCATTGGAGGCATCGAGACTGAGAATGCCAGACTGAAGGACCAGGTCAAGGGATTGGAAGAGGATTTCATTCCTATGCCATTTCTTGTCAATCCTTTGGCAATCGCCATGCCTGCCACCCCTGCAGTCAACGTAAAAGCATCCTCCACCCTGATCGCATCCTGTAGAGGATATGTGGAGAATTATATCAAGAAAATAATGGATTTGGTTATCGAGGTGTGGAAAACATTACAAACCATCACTTCCCTTGGAACTAGGGAACATAGTTTGCTCGAAAATTTGCAAACGGAGTTAAAAGATGAAGAACATTTCCTTTTAAAAATGATCCTTCCTTTTGGCACAATTGTCAACAATATGACAGAAACAAAAATAAGAGAACAAGATCTTCCATCCAAAAACTAGATCAGTCAATTGAATGCATGTTGGAAAGAAAAAATGAAGAACCTGCATCTCATTGTTCAGTCATGTGAACAAGCCATATTGAAGAAAGATAAATTATTCACAATGCTATCAAGAATAGACTTAGACGAAAAAATCAATGACTTCCAAGACCCTGACTTAATCGCAAAATCCTTGCCCTTAACCAGGAAAGAGTTCGATAAACATGTTGATATGTTTAATGCCTTGTCTCTGGAAAAGTTTTACAACATCCTTCACTTTGATCAATCTTACATTGACGATTGGATAGTCAAATATTTAGTACAAAATGAGGAAATTCATCAGGCTCTGTGTAATTTTTCTATCGACTTTCGAGAATTAGAAAACAATCTTTTCAACATAAAAATATAGAATGAGATCAATGTCGCCCCAATGAGAATCTACATTCAAGAATGGCTCGAAAGGCAATTGAAGTAGGCCACCGACGAAAGGCAACAGGCAGTTGCCAGGATTCTAGCAACCGTCGACGACATCATTGAAACTGCAGTTGTCGATGACATCAATGAAACGACATCCGCAAGAAAATAGCCAAAGGGATCATATGTACCCTCACTGTAAATCTACTGATCACATCCTGCTTTGTTTATCAACCCAATTATTCCACTTTCTTAAATAGAGATGTGTAGGCAAACACTTATACCTTTCAATTTATTTTTTTTGCAGGTATTGCAATCTATCTTCTTTCTACAGTCTTGTTTCTTGTACATATTTCTCTAATGGTCTGTGTGAGCCCCAATCCCAATCTACATGAAAAACGCATTGAAATTTCGATTAATATGTAACAGACTTTAATGTTTTAGTATATTTCAAAATTTCCAGTAGTATGTAACAAACTTTTATTTTTTGACATACTTGAAATAAAACTGTTTTCTTATCTCCTTTTAAATTTATGTCTTCATACATTTTTATCTTTCACCATTCTGTATGACAAATGCATTTAAATTTTTATAGGTAACCGATTTTTTTTTTTTTTTTATATATATTTCAAAATAAATGGTGCTCTACATGCCAAGCATCATTTACTTATGCCCCATGTTGACAAATGCATTTAAATTTTATATGTAACAAACTTTTATTTTTTAATATATTTCAAAATAAATGGTGCTCTACATGCCAAGCATCATTTACTTATGCCCCATGTTCCGTGATATACATGTTGTATACAACATTTCCGTCATACACATTTCAAAATTTCCAGTAGTATGTAACAAACTTTTGTTTTTTTACATATTTCAAATAACACTGTTTTCGTATCTCCTTTTAAATTTATGTCTTCATACATTTTTATCTTTCACCAGTCCATATGGAAAATGCATTTAAATTTCCAAATTTTTTCTTCCACTGTCAACAAATTTGTAGTTTGTTATATACTTTCAAAAAATAAATGGTTCTCTACATGCCAAGTGTCATTTACTTTTGCCCCATGTTCTGTGATATACCTGTTGCACACAACATTTCTGTCATTTACAATTCGACCCCATTTTCCACAATTTTCTTTCTAACCTTGTTGGCAGGGACTACACTGCCATGCAGCCTTGTTTTTTATGAGATTTATTGGATATGGATATTGATTAGTAATTGTTTTAAATGGTGTAAAGTAGTATTGTAAAAATATGTTAGAGATAATATGTAGATTATTGTTTTATAAAAATTCGGGTCATATATATCTTGTGTCTTTTCGAACTTTGTGAAAGGTTCAGAGGCCCTAGGTTTGTATTTGCATTCGACATTGCCATAGCTTTGGTGACCTATTAAGATTGTTTTACTAAGAACTTTATACAAAATGCATGGGATAAAAGTAGGGATTGGGTTCCATTAATGGTGGTATATAACACTTCTTTGCTTCTAAGATTTGTGGTTTTTCTTTTCCATCCAACATTGAAATTGCTTTTGGTGGAATTTAGTGGTTGAATATCCTTGAATTAATATTTTTGTATCATACTTATGGAAAATTATGGGGAACAAGGCATATGTTTTACAAGGCACAACCAAATGGTAGAAGACTTTATTATAGCTAGATGGATGATTGGTTCATTCTTGAACTTCACTAGACCAACAAATATTCATATTCAAATTGTTGACCTCAAGCATTCACACTATGGTTTAAAGTACATGATGCATGCCAAGTGGCTATAACAATGATTTCACGACATTTTCCTAGAATATTAGGTACATGTAACACACTTGACCCCCAAGCTTCATTAGGTTGGTGGGATGTACAAAATATTCTCAAATTACCTTTCTTATCCTTAAATCTAACTGTGAGTCATAGATTATAGATGAATTTCCCTCCTTAACAACTTTCTAATGTATATATTTATGCTCAATTTTGAGCTTTGGACAAAAATTTGTGGCTCTTTTAAATTTCTCAAGCAAAATACTCTTAGGGTGACGTCCTCATGTCCACATGACATCCATATGGACCTATTCCACACGTGCCATTTGACATCATCAGTCCATGGGGAATCCACATGGACCAACCTCATATGTGTCGGTCGACATGGATCCTCCCTTCTCACAGGGCCAATGGGGCATCAGTCCAAATGTGTCGATGGACAACCTTAGGAAAGTTTATATTGGAACATTAAGAATTAATGGTTCATCACACATCTCCTGGGTTTAGTCGGTCGGGTGATCGACTAGAACACCACACCAATCAGTCAAGTAGTTGATGTACCTATTGGTCAGACGACCGACCAACAGTTATAGATGGTCCAGCGGTGGATCGACCAGCCCAAAAATTGATTACAAGTTGTACACGTAGGCGGTCGGGTCGAGTCCCATCAAACTGAATTGACAGAGTGGATTTTGAGGAGTCAACTCTAACAATCGATGGTTACATGTGGACAAGATATTCCAAATTCTATGGAAATTAGTTAGATCTTGAGGCTATAAAAAGAGACCCCTTGGGTCATTATCAATCAATTCAATGGATATTATGCTATAGATCATGTAGATCAAGATGTACAACATGCACTTTGATGTTCTATTCACAGTGTGCTCTGCTTAAGTGTTGTAATGGTGTCTTTATACACCACCCATTATATTCAATTTTTTTTTTATTCCTCTTCAATTATCTGTAGTACCGTATCCTCTGTTTCACGTCGTGTTCCACCCTATTCCCCAACATGCTATTAGAGCCAATGGTTTGAAACCCTCAACTTGTTATATGCAAACCTTATTGAGTCAGATCTGTTGTGTGATAGACTTTGGGTCGGTGGTTTATTGATTACAGCTTGTTGAAACTGACTAGTCTATCTAGATTTCAAAGATGGCTTCGAAGATTGATCCTGTTGTTTTGAACAGATCAAATTATTCAGTTTGGGCACCAGATATTGAAACCCTACTGAAGAGTAAAGGACTGTGGTAGTATACAAAGGTGGAAATTCCATATCCAACAAATGATCAAGTGAAGTTTGTTCTTGATGGAAAGAAGTATGATTCTATAGGAGTCATTACGACCTACATCTCAAGGGAAATTAATTTTCACCTCAGTGGAATCGATTGTCCTCATCAAGTCTGGAAGAAGCTGAAAACCTTGTTCAATCGAATCGATAAGAGACATGTCATGCATTTGGAGAAAGAGTTGATCTCTCTCGATCCTCATTCCTTTGAGATAATGGAGGACTCTTTGGTGCATGCCAAGGAACTTTGGTTGAAATTGGGAGAATGTGGAAATAATTATTAGAAGAAAGATGGACAATTCATCGAACTGGTCTTGATGAACTTGAGAACATCATTTGATTTGTTCATATTGAGTTTCCACACCAATTGGAAAGAATCCAAGAAATATGGTAATGGTTACACCTTTGAATCTTTCTTTTGTCTTTTAATTACTTATCAACATAGATATCTTGGAGAAGGTAAGCTTGGTGGTTGCTGACCAAAAAATGGTCACCTCTATTTTCTCACTCCTAGAATAATAAAAAAATGATATCATAAGAATAAATTTTTTGAATGATTAATATTTCAACGTGTATCCCTCAGTATCAGCTTCATCACACATTTTTCAGATTCAAAATCCAAGTTCGTATGCTCAAGATATCCAGGTTTTAGTCAAACCGACAAAAAAACGCTTCTTTCATGTGGAACAAAGATAATTTTCTTGGAATTATGACCAATTTTTCGGAACTGTGTCCAATTATATTTTTGGAACCATACCTAATTATCTTGGAGCTCAACTTTAACTATCTTGGAACAAGTCATTTTCTTTCTTTAATTCTTCTCTAACTCGTGGAATACACCACATACATCTTGGAACTTCTCTTGTTATCTTGTAACTTCTATTGTGTGGATTCTTTCACACTTAGAAACATTTTCAATCTCCCATTCACTGTCATACTCTTCAACACTTAGACATATTTTCATTTTCCACACCCTCATTATCCCTCCTCTCCTCTCCCCTTAATCCTTCCCTTGACTCCATACATAGTTTTTTTGGGGTAGAGGGACGGATGAAACTCTCGCTCACCTCCCTCACCTTATTTCCCTTACTCTTCTTCTTCACCTCCTCCATACTCATTTCTCCCCACCTTCCTTTACCCTCACCTTACCCCCTCACTTCATCTTACTTCACTCTCCCTACTCTACTACCCACATTTCTCCCCTCCCTCCTACACTACCCGCTCCTTAACCCCTCTCGTCCACCTTCTCCCCATAACCATATTTTAAACAAGTTCCAATAATTACCAACCAATCAAATTACTACATATGGCAACCACTCACTTCATGAAATGTGGTGACTAAGTATTGGTGACACATGAAAACTTTACAACCAATCGGGTGATGAAACATGGCGACGAATAGGAGTGTGACACGTGGAAGCTCGGGTAACCTATCACATGGAAACACATAGAAGATGACACATCACTATTGGGCATTGATTGACTAGGAATGATGTGGAATATGAGTGGGCAATCAAAAGTTTGGTTATTTAATTAATTTCCTAAGGGGTCGAATTCCAAGTCTCCATAATCTCTTCTTGGTTTACATTAAAGGCATGGTAGAATTTTCATTATAAACATATGAAATCCCAATATCCACATGCATGTGGGATATATATTTTAACCAAAATTCATTTTTTTTAAAGAGGAGGATGAAATTTAAATCAAGGGCCCATATTGCCCCGTAAATTTAATCGACGATTGTTGAGTCTTGTTGTTCTGGAGGCTATAAATTGAGATAGCGGAGTCAGAATTGGACAAACTTTACCTCGTTGGAAAGTTAATTAGAAAAGGAAGATGATGGAACATGTTTCAAGGGATTAAATTGGCCATAATATTCTCAGAAATTGAAAGGAAATTCAAGAATATTTTTATGGTTCACTAATAAATCTGCTTGACACCTCCACTTCATGAGCTCATATCTTGAGATCCAGGAATTGAAATATTGTAGAGGAGGACTCGTTGGAAAGATAAGAAAATGAATATCATATATATAATTATTTCCATGGTTTAAAATTTAAATATATTGTCCATAAAATTAAAATACAAACATCTCTTTAAAAGGGAAGTTAATTAAATTTTTCAAAATAAAAGTTTATTAAAAAAATTTTATTAAAAGAAAAAAATGGATCACTTCAAGATAAAAATGTTAATGATGAAAATTAAATATTAATACTTTATTGAAGCATTAATTAAATCAATTATTCCAAGAAAGATAAATCCCTAACTACTCAAGAAGTTAGAAGAACCGATTTTTAAAAGGCAAGAAAGGGCTTCATCAAAGAGAGAGCTAGAGAAGGTTGCATCATGAGGGTAGAATATCAGAACATAAGGATTCAACCATTAATATGAATTTTTTGGCATGCCGTTGTAATACCCTAGGTGCAATTTATCTAACCAACAAAAACCCTTTATATATCGACCCTTTCGGCATCACCTGCATGTAAGTGAAGTCCCATCCGAGGTATCTACTGAGACTGCAGGAACCAAGTTTCTACATGGATGAGAGGATGTGAGGTCATCAACATGATAATTAATACTTATATACCATGTTTGCAATATTCTATGTCTCTTATCCCTTTATTAATTGATAAAATTAACTATACAACACCATTATAACGCAAATTGTGACATAGACCATTCACTGGAACATTCATAATTACTACGCAACACTCAAATAACAAACAAAACTAGATAGAATCATGCATAAATAAAACATCCATGAGAAATAACATAAAATGACACATTAAGACATAGAATTTAATGTGGTTCACCCAATCCTTGGGCTATGCCTAGAACGACTGGCTTCTTTATTATTCTTCGTGCAATTCATCTCAAGCTTGTGCACTGCACTACAATAGACACATCATGGTATCATTCCCCATCCTGCCTAGCCGCTATGCAGTATAAGCCTCTCTCTGCAAAATCTCCCCTAAATCTTTAAACATATACCCTCTCTCATTCTCACCCTATTCTCCCAGCAACAACAACAACAATAACAACAACCTATTCTTCTCAACCCATTACATATTTATACATAGAGTTTACAGCTCAAAACCCTACTAGATTTTACCAAAACCCTATGACAACTCATTATGACTCATTACAACTCATGAAAACACATAGTTCGTGCATGATTTTACTTCATTCATGCTTGCATGTTGATTTTCCTTCCTTTTCTCCTACATGCTATTTTTCCTTCTTTTTATCCTTGATTTATTTCCTTGCTTTATCTTCTTATGTGTTTCCTAATGCACTTTTACTACGCACTCTGATCCTGAATGCACTTTTACTTTGCACTTCGATCCATAATGCTCCTTTACTTCACATCTCCTCAACCCTTAGGATATTTCTCAAAATTGCATCAAAAATTCATGTCCAATAGGTCCCCAAAACTCACTTGTGGCTCGTCCCAAGACACTTAGGCATGTTGCATCTCTCCCTCCATGAATCCATAAATTTTTTCAATGTCTCTTTGGCTATAATGACTTCTTTCTTTTCCTCAGCCTCCCTCTCCAAGATTTCTTCTACAACTTGTGTCGTTAGCATCACAAGATTCTCCTTGCATTCTTTCTCGGCTTGCTTCACCATGCCCTACATTGTTGCTAATCCCCTTATTATCTTGAGTGATTCATCCTGTAGGGGTATCAATCACTATGCAATAGTCTTCCGCTCTGCCCTCATCTTCTCTATGTCATTGTATAACTATCTATTAATAAGGATGGTCATCATGCATTATGATGGTGGCAGAGTGTTTATGCTTTCATTGGCTTTCTACACCTTCTCCTGCGCACTTATTACTCTTTCCTCAATTTCCTTCAGCTCCATATTCACCTTCAGTTGTATCCAAATCTGCGTTCTTTCTTCACATATCCTCACACACTCCTCACCGAGCTTCTTAATGCTTGCGACTGAGTTTATGGTTGTTCTGTCTCTTTGTTCCTTATCCTTAGGTGGTGTACCTAGTGTGGTGCACACTTCCAAATCCCCAATCATGTTGCAAAATTCTTGAATTAATTCACTAATTTTTTATATATGCTCCTCTATTATGGCTTCTATCACTACCAGTATCTTGAGAATATCCCTATATATCTTCTTGATGGCTTGTTTTACCCTCTTTGTCTTTTGTTCAGATTTTTCCTTCTCCTGAAATACCTCGGCATGAAACTTCTGCTAGTATGCCTTATCTGTCGCTACCTTGGTTAATTGCTTTGTCATTGATTCTACGTGGAACTGTATTTCCTGTGCCAACCTTGCCTCCAATCCTTGTAAGGCTTCCATGGGAATCTCTGACAATACTGAGTCTAGGTGACTTAGTACTTATTCTCGTTCCTTCATCTCCAGTGTAGGGAACTCGATTACTTCAGGTGATATCTTGAAAATTCAGTGTCTTTCTACGATTGCGGGCATGCACAAAGTAGTGGCCCTTTCTTCTCCAACCACGCTTGCTGGTTGGCCTTCAACGAATCTTCTCTCTGGTGCTATGATCATTACCTCCAACTGTTATTGTAATGTCATCAACTATTCTTGCACCTTCTTGTTCATGTATTCTTGTAGTTGTAACACCTATTGAACTGCCTCATCTGTGGCATCCCTCACTTGGTAGTCGATTCTATTAATATCATAATCTGTCAAAGTGTAGATAGCTAACAGTTTATGTTTTTTCATCTTCATGCCCACATATGTTTTTTTCCCCTTACCCTTGTATTTCCTATTTTCCCCTATGTTTGGTACTATATATCGCGTGTCCCCTGCACCATTTCCTTGTTCACCTCCTTGTGCCTCATCTAGTTCTTCAACTTCATTGTCTCATTCCTCTTACTCGTCAGGGTTCTACGTTTCTTCAACTGGAAATTTCCATTCCTTGTCCCAGTTATTGTCAATAAGGCACACATCCTCCTCTGTCAACTTGTAGCTTGTTGGGAGCCACTGGCATGCTGGGTCTCTTTTAGCTTGGATATAAATGTGGTGCATCCTTTCTTTGAAGCATGCAATACCCTGATAGTGCTCCATAGTCTGGGCAGTGATGTGTGATGTATGCTCTACGATGTTCTTGATCGTGCCAAAGTAGACATAGAAGGTGACATTGTTTTCTTGTTGTCTCCCCTTGTGCGCAATATTCCATAAGTTAACACATCATGCCGCTTCATGATCTCTTCGTGATGTTTTAAAAAACATGCACTTGTCTAGCTCCCTCCAGGAAATCAATTTTATCAATATCATAAGACAGACATAGTGAAATTCCATGCCTTTCTTCTGGGCTTAAGTGCAATATATCAGAAACTAATTGACCAAAAACATGGACCAATTCATTTCGACCCCTTCTACACACTTTTCCACAACTACTATTACTGCATCTGACACCTCATCCTTTTGACATTTCCTTAGGAATTTGCAGGAAAACATCTACATTGAAAATCTAACTACATCATCACTTATGCTGGCAACATCCAACCCTTACTTTCCTCTAAATATGTTGAACTTCTCTTTCACACTTTCAGATAATGCCTTTTCCCTAGCCTTATTTGTGAATAATGTTGTTGGATCCTCCCCTACTGTCGGTAAGCCCATTATCCACATAATAATTTGAGTATTGATAAATACTGGTGGATCTAGCCATAAAGTCCCTCTCTGGATGAAACTCAATAACAACTTAATGTAGGTTTTTATTTCTAGACTTCTACCAAAGTGTGGGATTTCTAACAAGTTTAATATCCCTTATTTTTCTAGCCCAACCACCCAGTTCTGCGACTCGACCAATATTGCACCTATCCTTGGTATGATTTTAGTGCAAAAATACTTGTCTCGTGCTAACTCAATGTGGCCGCTAGTGCCCCTACTTTTGGTGGTTCCATTTCTCTCTGCGATCGATGCTCCTCTTTTTTTGACTCAACAACTTCTCTATGTCAGCTTTGGTTCTCTTGTGGTCTACTCTATATTCTCATAGTGCTTATGAATGCAAATACCCTTTCCCTATTGGCCCTTGATCTTATTTTATAACCCTTCGACAGTTGTCCCTTTACATTTGTGCCTGAATTAATGGTCTGATCCGTCATTTGTGTACTTAATTCGTGATTTAATGTTTCTTTGTTACCAAATCTGCCACTGGAGTTTTGCCTCATACCGCTAGTCAGTCACGATCTTTGACAAAATTTTCCATTTATGACTACGTGTAATCTTTATTCCTTGTCATTAATGATTTTTAACCATCGTTGCTGCCTTTTAATGCCTTTAACGATATTGTCAGTCCTGTTCTGCGTAGTTTTTGTGGCTTCTGCATGTACTCTCCCTTCTCGATGCAGTTTCATCCATATGCAAGACACTCATTTCTCATGCACACTTCCATACGCATGTGCTAGTCTTGTGCCTTGGACCTCATGTTAGCACTTCAAACTTCCTATTTCCTACATGCCTTTACTTTTTTACTTTATGTTCTTTTTCTTTTTCCTATGATAATACACTACTATGGTATATTCGTTCTTTCTCAATTCAACCTAGTGCACAGGAGGTTGGCTATCCCTATAAATTTTCAATCGACTTCCATTCACCATTACTCCTAGGACTTCACCATTCAATGTTTCCAACTGCACAACACCTGCCTCTTTCACATAGTTATTGCTACAGAAATATTCCCCTGTGGATAAGTGAACTTTACTTTGGATTACAGACCCCTAATAACAAGACAAAAAAACACAAGTGGACACTAACATCCCTTTGAATTTAGTTTAACTAATCAAAAAGAGAGAGAGGGAGAAAATGTGTGATGCACCTAGTTTCAAATTTTTTCCTCCCTGCTTCCAATCTAAGCTTGATCTCTAAACTCCTTAGCACAACTTGATACCTACAATGCAATAGAAATTAAAGAGAAACAAATAAATCCTACTCTACAAGATTAGATCAAACAAATTCATCTACAAAGATTGAAGGAACAATAGAAAAGAACATGCAAGAATACACAAGCTTGAAGGAAATAGGCCAAATATATTAAAATGAGAACCCAAAGAGAATACTTACAAAAATGGATGATGATGCAACACTCCTCCAATATCTCCTCGTCCAAACCCTTGCATGAATCCCAAGATCATAAGTTTGATATCTTTGTATGTCTCCTTTCTCTAGAATCAAAGGTTTGATACCTATAATATTCCCTCTCTTCACCATGGAAATCCCTCATTATATAGGATTTGGAGGCTTAACCACCATGGAGAAGATCACTCACTAGATCCACTAAAATGGGATCTCCAAGATTTTTAGGGAGACAATATCTCTCAAGGATTTTAGGGATAAAATATCTCTCAAGGATTTTAAGGAGGAAATATCTCTCAAGATCCACCAAATTTCGATTTTGGTTTGAGAAAATATCTCAACCATCCATGATAGTCTCAACCTCTCCTTGAGATTAGGAAACTAAATGTGAGGTGGATTATAACACAAAATTAATTTCCTTTTTATGAATATTAATAAATAATTCATGTGCACATAGTATTTTGACATTCATATGATATATTTTTACTCCTCATTGACTAGGGATTGTGACAAATGTTCTTTCATGGTGTTAGTGTATGTGACACTTTTATGACACTTGCGACAGTTAGGGTGAGGTTCTTAAGTGTGTAAATTTGATGTGTAACAATTATGTATGGTCCTAACCAATGCACTTGAAACTTTCTTGGATGCTGCATAAACTTGTTCTCGTTTATTAATACTAAGTCCCGCACTTGAAACTTTTTCTATTTAATAATTCTATCATACCATGCCTTTTCTCTACCCTTCTGAACTTGTTGATGGAACCTTGTGACAAACCGGTCTTCCTCAAGCTATAGCAACTATGAAAATCTCTCCTCTACTGCACTAGATTTCGAAATATCAGTAATAGCTTCAATGCACATGCTAGGAACATTAAAATCCATAAACATTACTGCTTCTTTCCCATAGACCAACCTAAAAGGTGTCTGTTCGGTCAAATTTTTACTTGTACTTCAATATGTCCATAATATTGCAAGGATCCTCAAGTCCCAATCATCCCTTCATACATTGCAAATCTTTGTCAAAGCATTCTCCATAATTTTATTAAAGGCTTCTACTATCCCATTAGCCTAAGGGTGATAGAACATACTCCTCTAATGATGAATTTGAAATTCCTTAGTCAATGATGCAATTGTCTTATTCCGGAAGTGTGTTCCCTGATCGCTCAGTAGACTGCATGGACATCCAAATCATGTAACTACATTTTCAAATAGAAACTGTGCAACAATCTCCATGGTGTAGTTTATGATTAGTGTTGCTTTTTCCCATTTGGTCAAATAATCTGTCGCAGTGATTATATACCTAGCTCCTGATCCTCTCGTGGGTGGGTTGATCGGTCCAAAATATTCTATTTCCCATTTATCAAACACCTATAGTATAACCTATGGGTGCAAAGGAATATCATCCCTTCTGGATGGATTTTCTACCCTTTTTCAAACATCACATGCCTACAAATAATCTTTAGCATCCTTATAGTCTAGTTGATTAGGATACTCGGCTCTCACCCGAGATACATGGGTTCAATCCCCAACAATGAAACCATTTGTTGGCATGTATTTGTAATACCCTAGGTTAAATTTATCTAACCAACAAAGCCCTTCAGATATTGACCCTTTTGACATCACTTGCATGCAAGTGAAGACTCACCTAAGGTATCTATCGGGGCTGCAGGAACCAAGTTTCTGCAAGGATGAGGGGATGTGAGGTCATGGACATGTTCATTAATACTTATATACCTTTTGCGCAATATTCTATGTCTCTTATCCTTTGATTAATTTATAAAATTAGTTATACAACACCATTATAATGCAGATTACGACATAGACCATTCACTGAAACATTCATAATTACCGTGCAACACTAAGATAACAAACATAGATAGATTGAATCATGCATAAACAAAAAATCCATGAGAAATCACATAAAAAGACACATTCAAACACAAAATTTAACATGGTTCACCCAATCCTTGGGCTACATCCATAATGAATGGCTTATTTATTATTTTTCATGTAATTCATCTCAGGTTTGTGCACTGTGCTATAATAGATATATCATGGTATCGTTCCCCATCCTACCTAGCCACTTTGCAATGCACTCCTCTCTCTACAAAATCTCCCCTAAACCTCCATACATAGTCTCTCTCTCTCTCTCTCTCTCTCTCTCTCTCTCTCATTCTTAGCCTATTCTCCCAGAAGCAGCAGCAACAACAACAACAACCTATTCTTCCTAACCCATTTCATATTTATACATAGAGTTTAGGGATCAAAACCATACTATCTTTTCCCATAACCCTATGACAACTCATTATGACTCATTACAACTCATGACAACACATAGTTCATGCATGCTTTTCCTGCCTTCATGCTTGCATATTGTTTTTCCTTCCTTTTTGCTTGCATGTTGCTTTTCCTGCTATTTCTCCTTGCTTTATCTTCTTAAACGCTGCCAAATGTGCTTTTATTGTGTACTTTGATATTGAATGCACTTTTACTGCACACTTTGATCATGAATGCACCTTTACTATGCATATCCTCAGCCCTTAAGATATTTCTCAAAATTTCATCCAAAATCCCTATCCAACAATAACCAAGCTTCTAATCAACGAATAATATCTCCATATTCTTCATTGATTATTCTTCTTATACACTGATTTATCAAGGGTTTATGTTTGTATTTTTGAACCAAGCATGGGGTTGAGTCTTGAGAGTTGTTTCTTGTATTCTTCAATTAAAGACTTTTTTTATATGATCATGGAGTATTTACAACCATGTATGTGATTGCTAGATATTTTGTGTATTGTTGAATATTTTTATGAATAAAACTCCACAAAGAACTGCTTTGGGGTTTTACTTTAATGATTTCTCATATCTTGGGATATCTAAGGATGCGATTTTTGAAGTATCCCTATCAAATTCTTTCAATATTAAATGCATAACTCATTTAAAGTTCTTTGAGATGATCAAAACTATTCTCTCCTTTTTCTTGTGAAAAGATATGGATTTATCCACTATTTTTATGTGATTTTAATGGTTGTATATATGATGTTGAACTCAAAGATATTATGATATTGAAGCCTACCATCACTCTTTCTATAATTAAAGATTCCTTGCTGCAGATAAAGATTAGATCAGGTTATTAAAGAACCATTTCATATATATATAAGGACTTGGGGTTTGTTGTTTAGCACTCTCCCTAATCCAAGATATTCAAGATATATATTTTAGTCAAAGAGGATTACCACCTCTATAAAAACGAAGGAGGGTTTTTAATCCTCACAAGGTTTTTGTTTCGATATTAACTGATTCAAACATCAATTTTTTTGGCAACTCCACTGGGTATCCATTTATTTTCAAGATATTTGAGTTTGAGATCTGATTGAAGGACGAGAGTTTCCATGGTTAAAAGCTTCGAAAAGAAAATTCAAAAATATTTCTACTTGTTCTAGATGCACATGATTTATAAAAATATTATTCATAACTATTTGGATGACCTAAAAAAGAAACAAGAACAATCAAAGATTTGGGAGGATGAACTTATTGACGATACCATTGAAAGAACTCTTAAAAGCCCTGGAAATTCTATTGGAAAGATTCAAGAATCTCAAGAAGATGTATATTATGACTCCTCTGAGGATTTTGTTTCATATTATGATGATCCTTTACCTTCTCTACCAAGCTCATCAATGGCTTCCAAAGATGCAATAAAAGGAAAGTTACCCAAAGAAAGAGGCGATTTAATAGAACCCCTTTAAATATGCTTGAAGTTGATTTCCAGATGCCTAATATTCCTATTGAAAAAATTTCCACATTCTTTGGAAATACTCGGGAAGATGCACAAAAAAACTTATTTAGATTCAATATTACATGTGATGTTTTCAATCTCACTGAAGACAATTTTACATGTCGATTATTTTTACGAACTTTGTGAGGGGGTGCTCTTGAATGGTATTATTCATTGCTGCCTGGGATCATTATTAGTTGGGTTGTGTTAGAAACTTTATTTGATGAAGAATTTTCCCACCATCCCTCTCCCACATGGACACAAGATAATGAAGATTTCATCATTTGATATACTCTATATGAAGATATTTCAAACAACAAATTTGAGAATGAAATTAAGGAGCCTCAACTAAAAGCATGAGAATATTTCATCCTTGCAATCGATGATGAAAATCCACAAGAATATTCACAACAAGAAGAATTGGTTGAAGAAATTAATCTTGAGAACAAAGATGGGAAATATTGTCATTCCATGAAGGAATAATATTTTCAATACATTGTTGATGAATCAAAAATCTTGGATTTGGCCAGTGATAAGGAGAAAGATGAAAGTATGCTAAAATTGGAAATTCCTTATCCAACCAAAAATAACAACATTCTTGAGAAACCACGAATTGATTATATTGAAACATGGTTCCAAAGCATTGTTGTCCAAGCAATGCAATCAAATGTCAAGCGTATCTTGCTCAGTTTTTCCTCATCACATTTTGGACATGTCCCTAACTCATTGGTACAAGCCCCAATATGTTCCATAGTTCCAGATTTCATTCCACATATTAGTTGGATGCGTGAATGGATCCATTGGAAATCTACCTACACCTAAAAATGTCATTTCCTTTAAGTAAGGAAGGGTAGGTAGATATTTTATGTACATAGTTTGCTTCTTCGATTAAAGTTTTCCATAATAAATCAATTGATAAGTGGAAAAAATATTTGAAGACAACTCCAAGAAGGAATAATTGAAAGAATCCATTTCAAACATGACTCCATAGCCCAATGAAGAAGACAACTGATCTTCATATTTTGGTGTTCTTAACAACCCATAAGGGTCACTGTCTCACAGTTAGAGCTAGTTGTTGACCAAAAAATGGTCACCTCTATTTTACCTCTCCTGGAATAATAAAAAATGATATTAGAAGAAGAAAAATTTTGAATGATTAAGATTTCATTGTGTATCCCTCAGTCTTATTTTCATCACACATTTTTCAGATTCAAAGTCTAAGTTCGTATGCTCAAGATATCCAGGTTTTAGTCAAACTAGAAAAAAAATGTTTCTTTTATGTGGAGCAAAACTAATTTTCTTGGAACTATGACCAATTTTTCAAAACCATGTCCAATTTCTTGGAACCACGTCCAATTCTTAGATTTTTGGAACCATGCATAATTATCTTGGAACTAAACTTTAATTATCTTGGAACAAGTCCTTTTATTTTTTTAATTCTTCTTTATCTCATGGAATACACCACATATATCTTGGAAATTCTCTTGTTATCTTGGAACTTCTCTTGTGTGGATTCTTCCACACTTAGAAACATTTTTGATCTCCCATTCACTTTCATACTCTTCAACAATCTTCAACACTTGGAAATATTTTCACTTTCCACACCCTCCTTATCCTTCATCTCCTCTTCCCTTACTCTTCCCCTTGACTCCATACTTACTTTTTTTTTGGTAGACGGATGGATAGAACTCTCGCTCACCTTCCTCAGCTTATTTCCATTACTCTTCTTCTCCACCTCCACCATACTCATTTCTCCCCCCCCTTACTTTACCCTCACCTTACCCCCTCATGTCACCTTACCTCACTCTTCCTACTTTTCTACCCACATTTCTCCCCTTCCCTGTACACTACCCTTTCCTTACCCCCTCTCCTCCACCTTCTCCCCATACTTAACCATATTTTAAATAAGTTCCAAGAATTACCAACCAATACAATTACTACACATGGCAACCACTCACTTCGTGACATGTGGTGACTAAGTATTGGTGACACATGGAAACTTTACAACCAATCAGGTGATGACACGTGGTGACAAATGGGAGTGTGACATGTGAAAGATTAGGTAACTTATCACATGGAGACATGTGGAAGCTGACTCATCGCCACTGGGCATTGACTAGGCATGATGTGGAGGATGATTGGAAGATCAAAATTTTAGTTATTTAATTTCTTAGGGGGTCAAATTCCAAGTCTCCATAATCTCTTATTGGTTCACATTAAAGGCATGGTATACTTTTCATTATAAACATATGAAATCCCAATATCCTCGTGCATGTGGGATAAGAATTTTAACTAAAATTCGATTTTTTTAAAGAGGAGGATGAAATTTCAATCAAGGGTCCAAAATGCCCCACAAATTTTATCGATGATTGATGAGTCTTTTTGTTACGAACGCTATAACTTGAGATCCGAGAATCAGAATAATGTAAACTTTACCTCATTGGAAAGGTAATTTGATGAGTTAGATGATGGAATAGGTTTGAAGGGAAGAAATTGGACATAAATTTCTAAGAAATTGAAATAAAAGTCAGCAATAGTTTTACGGTTTGCTAATAAATCTATTTGACACCTCGACTTCATGAACTCATATCTTGAGATCCAATAATTGAAATATCATGCAAGAGGACTCATTGGAAATATAAGAAAATAAAGATCACATATAAAATTATTTCCATGGTTGAAAATTTAAATATGTTGTACAGGAAATTAAAACATAGTCCTTTCTTTAAAAGGGAAGTTAATTAAATTTTTCAAAACAAAAGTTTATTAAAAAACTTTTATTAAAAGACAAAAAGGGCTCACTTCAAGATACAAATGTTAATGATGCAAATTTATTAATAAAATTTTATTGAATCATTAATTAAAGAAATTATTCCAAGAAAGTGAAAGCCCTAACTACTCAAGAAGTTAGAAGAACCAATATTTAAAAGGAAAGAAAGGGATTCATCAAAGAGAGAGACAAAGAAGGTTGCATCACAAGGGAATAAGATAAAAACATAAGGATTCAACCATTAATATGAAGCCAAAATTCTGATCAACGAATAGAGATCTCCATATTCTTCATTCTTCTTCTTCTTCTACATTGATTTATCAAGGCTTTATGTTTGTATTTATGAACCAAACATGGGGTTGAGTCTTGAGTGTTGTTTCTTGTAATCTTCAAAGAATTTTTTTATATGATCATGGAGTATTTACAACCATGAATGTGACTGTCATATATTTTGTGTATTGTTTAATATTTTTATGAATAAAAATCCACAAAGAACTACTTCATGGTTTTACTTTAATGATTTCTCAGATCTTGGGATCTCTGAGGATGATATTTCTAAAGTATGCCTATCAAATTATTTCTGTATTAATTGTATAACTCATTTAAAAGTTCTTTGAGATGATCAAAACTATTCTCTCCTTTTTCTTGTTAGAATATATGGATTTATCCACTATTTGTGTGTGATTTTAATGGTTGTATATATGATGTCAAGCATAAAGAAATTCACCCTAGTCCAAGATATATATTTTAGTCAAAGAGGAGTACCACCTCTATAAAAAAAAAGAGGGTTTTTAATCCTCGTGAGGTTGTTGTTTCGATCTTAATCGATTCAAACATCAACAGAGGTAAAAACCAGGCTCACTTTCTAAAGGGAAAGGGAAAGATGGATACCAAGAATAGAGTGTAGTCTAATGTTTCTGCATAAAAACTTGCATACCATGACCAGGGACCCCGGAGACAACCACAACGAATTCAAAAGAAGAAGACACATCAATATTGTGGAAATGATGGAAATGTGGAGACAAATGCTATAAGAAGCGAGACAACTTAGAGGAGAAGGTTAAACACCTTGAAGGAGACATGTTTGCTATTCAGCGACCCACTAATTATTTCACCTTCCAAGTCGGGACTTCTTAGGCCTTGTTGTCTCATTATGTGTAGAATGAATGGGTTGTCAATTTTGGGTTCACTCATCATATGGATAAGGATGACACTTTATTCATGATACTAAATAAAGGCAAGGAGAGTAAAACCTATGTCATTGATGATTTTTCATTGGATGTTGCTGGTCAGGGTGATGTTGCTTGTCAACATGGGAAAATTGTCGACGTCTATCATCAGCCAAATCTTAGTGCCAATCTATTGTTTATTGCTTAGTTGACACAAACATGTAAGATTGTCGAATTTTTTTCCAGTTCAATTTTATGTTTGTGATTTGAAGAAAGGTAAGTCAATTGTGTCTGGCGGGATTCTTGACTCGACAAATAGTTTTTATAAGTTCTGTGACTTGAATCGACCTTGTTGGCCCTTGACCAAGTTTTGGAGATCCTTGTTCAAGTTTGACCTATTTTGGGACTTTGACAAGCTCGCGAAGGCAGAGCGCAAGTCGAAGCAGAGATCGCAGAATCTTGGCCCCTTTTTAGGGATTTTTGGGTTTTGGGATTATGTAACGAGTATGGGGATGTCGGCCAATGGATTTGCCCATGTTTAGGACCATTTTCTAATGTATAAATAGATGTCTAGGTGATGTAAGAAGAGACATGAAAGATGATATAGACATCCGTGTGATGATGTGCTAAGTGCAAGTAATAGTTGTACATGATTTGTGCATACTGTGTGAAGATTGCAAGGCTAAGTGCAAGTGTCTGTAAGAGATAGTGTAAAGGCTTTGTTTTGTAACCTAGATTGAGGAAGGAGGATCTAGCTGAGTGTGTGCAGATCTCCTGTCCTATGCAGAGTAGGATCTTGTGGCTCTGTGCATGTAGATGATTTCCAAAGGATAATAAAGAGAAGAAGAATTGGTGGACGTAGCCCTAGGCTGGGGGTGAACCACGTATATCTTTTGTTATGGTTTCTTTGTGCATTATGATTGTTTTATTGTTCATATGGTTAATTCTTAGTGTAGTAATGTATGCTTAAATGGACATGATATGATAGCTTAGTGCTTAGCGATGTGAGTGAATGTTAGATCTGATCTGTTTCCTTATGGGAAGGGTTTAGATGTGGTAAATCTGAGTGAATACTACATTGCTCTGTAATTAGGGTTTTGTGTGCAAAGTAAATATAGGCTAGATACTAATGAATGATAATTTCTAAGTGTTCTATTAAGGTGTTGTAATCACAGATCTGTGTCCCAGCTAAGGTTGCAGACACTGGAGTCATGCAACCACCCTTGCCTCTACCTTGGGTGAGACTTCATCTACTTCGCAGGTGTTTCCGAAAGGGCCAGTAGTTAGAATTTTGTTGGTGTGTTTTTGAAGCATTGAAACCTAGGTCTTCCCCTATGCTAACAAATGGTTCCATTGCCAGGACCTAAAACTGTGATTGCTGGGAACTGAGGAAAAGAAAGAAAGCTCTGTGCGTAGATCTGTTACTTTAGTGTGCAATGTTCTACTTGATTTACGAAGTTATATGCTAAGAAAGGAGGAAAATATGAAGAAAAGAGGTAAGATCTAAATGCTTTGTCCTCTGAAAGAGGTAAGAACAATGAAAATTTTTAAGATTTCAAAGCTTTGCGCTCTAAGAAAAGTAAGATAAGTGGAAATTTTTGTTTCGAAAGTATGGATGTAGGTATGTGTTAAGCCCTAAATTATGGCACATTTCCCCTTAATTGGGGCATATTACATTAGTAATGTTACTTTATTTATGTCAGTTTTAGTCCATTAGTTGTAATTATACCTCCTAGTCTCCTATATATACCAAGGAGACATTTTCATTTGGAATCATCTTGTAATTGTACATTTATGTGGGAATAAGGAGGTTTCCCCCTCGAAGAGGATTATTATCCAAATTCCTCTCTTTTTCAAGGCGTTGAGTGCTTATTCTGAGGTTTTTCTATGCTATATTGATATTTGGCTCTTAACATATGGTATTAGAGCTCAAGGTCTTGGGGTTTCGTTGCTACATCTGAGACACCTTGGAATTTTTGCTATAGATGGTTTTCTACAATGTTTCAAAAGGAACCACTTGGAGTATAGTTAGTAGATGGATCAAGGTACGTTGGGTTAAAATTTCATCTCTTGAGGCCTTATACTTTCAGAGATACAGCCTGTGCAAGATAGGGTTCTGGAATCATCCTGAACTGAGTCATTACAAAATTTTTGCTATAAAAATTGTTCTATAAGGTTTCAGACCCTAAAATCTGGAGGCTATTCATAACAATTAGTAAGGTATCTATGGTAAGAATCTTATCTTCTGGGTCATATTACATTTGTATATACACCCTGCGGAAGATAGAGTATTTGACTAGTACTATTGACTAGTCTCAAGAAGGTTTTCCAGGTAAAACTATCATAAATTCTTCCTAGAGTATCCAAGTTGAGTGAGACCAGGTGCATTGGATATTGTACAATTTGTAGTATTTCTGGTATGAGTTTCAGAATTTTATATCAATTCTTTTGTGCGGAGCACGCTATACAAGTGAGATCTCCTGGAAAGGCAAAAAATCAGCAAGTTGTGGGGAAGTTATCATAAATTCCACTTGGCACATCCAATTTTGATTAGACTTGTGGCATTGCAGAGAAGAAATACCAGAGAACTACAAAAAATAAAGTTTAATACCCAGAAGGGCCAAAACTTTGGAGATACAGTAGAAGAAAGATTGTCTAGTAGAACCACCTAAAAATCAAGGTTCAAAATTGATACTTGGCCAACATGCCACCCCAAAAGGGAACTTCTACACCAAATAAGCCTCCAGAAAGTCGTACTTGGACTCTTGATGAAGGTGAATAAATGTGTAGGGACATAAATTAATTACAAAAGAAGACAGTGACAAAATATGAACTAAAAGGGATGATGGATTCAACTGAAGCTAAATTGGAGGCAATAATGGATACTAAGATGGATGGTTTAAAAAGGGAGATCATGGAAGGAATAAAAAATTTCCTAATAGAAAGGACACCTGGAACTAAAAATGTGTGCCATGAAATTCATTATGAGGACACAAGGAAGATGAATCAAGAATGGAGAAACTCCAACTTTGGGTTGAAGACCAACCACATTCCTAAGATCGATATGAGGAAGTTTGATGGCAAGGACCCAATCACATGGATACTTCAGATGGAGCAATTCTTTGATCTACATAATGTGCCACATACACAAAAGGTACAAATTTATTCTTTATATTTAGAACCTAATCAATTTGTATGGTATCGATGGCTTTGTTCTCACAAATCACTCATCACTTGGAAAATTTTCACGGAAGAAATGATAGCACACTATGAGGATACAAGGAATAATACCTTCTTTAGCCAATTGATAAATCTCAAGCAAAAGGGTTCAGTTATAGAGCACATTGAGAACTTCCAAAGATTGAATATAAAGGTAATAGATATTCTAGATGAGCACTTGATTGATGTATTCATAGGAAATTTAAAGGAGAACATTCAACATGAGATTCGCCTTTGGGAACCCAAATCATTGGATAATGCATTTAGGGTGGCAAGAAATGTTGAAAGCAAAAATATGGCTATGGCTACTAGAAGGACCAATCCTAACAACTATAGAGAGAATAATGCTCCTTCTTCTAAAACACCTCAACCTACAAGGTTGACACCTCAACAATTGGAGGAAAGAAAAGAAAAATGTTTATGCTTTAATTGTGACAACAAGTACAGTAAGGGACATAAGTGTGGTGAGAAGAAATTATTCTACAT
>ML789868.1:119822-139809 GCA_009831015.1 Picea engelmannii | reverse complement strand
TTTGTGTTAGTATTTTTTGATGATATACTAATCTATAGCAAGTCTTGGGAGGATCATGTGTGACATGTTGACAAGGTGCTACAACTACTAAAGGAGCAACAAATATATGCCAAACCATCCAAATGTTTATTTGGAGTGAAGGAGGTAGATTATTTGGGTCATATTGTATCTCATGAGGGTGTCAAGGTAGACCCTAACAAGATTAAGGCCATGATGGACTGGCCAATTCCCAAAACATTGAAGAATCTTAGAGGATTTTTGGGTTTGACAGGTTACTACTGCAAGTTTGTTCGGCACTATGGAAGAATAGAAGCACCTTTAACGACACTAACTAAGAAGGATGCATTTTCATGGACTCCAGAGGAAACTAAATCTTTTGAACAACTTAAAGAGGCGATGTGAAAAGCTCATGTCTTGACCACTCTAGACTTCATAAAAACCTTTATTGTGGAATGTGATGACTTGAGAAATGGAATTGGTGCTATCCTAATGCAAGAAGGAAGGCCCCTAGCTTTTGAAAGTTGACCACTCAAGGGAAAGGACTTACACAAACCCATTTATGAGAAGGAAATGATGGAAATACTACATGCATTGAAGAAATGACATCCTTACCTAATAGGTAGGAACTTCAAGGTCAAAACAGAGAATGATAGTCTTAAATACTTCTTGGAACAAAGACTATCTTCAGAAGAACAACAAAAATGGGTAACCAAGATATTGGGTTATGATTTTGAAATCATCTATAGAAAAGGGAAGAAAAATGTTGTGGAAAATGCACTCTCAAGAAATGATGAAGATGTTGAGGCCTTTCTCTGGGCTATCTCGATCATCCAACCTGATTGGATAATAGAAGCAAGGGATGAATATAAGAATGACGAAAAAGTGTGTACTCTCATTCAAAGTTTGTAGCGGGATTCCAGTGCATCATATACATTTACATGAAAAAATGATTCATTATGGTACAAAGATCACTTATAGTTATGTAAGAACTCCCAACTCAAACAAAAGGTACTATTGGAATTGCACACCTCTCCAGTAGGAGGGCACTCCAGATTTTTGAAAACCTACCATAGGGTCAGGAAGGAATTGTTTTGGGATGGCCTTAAAACTGATGTTCAAAGGTTTGTTGCAGAATGTTTGGTTTTCCAACAAAATAAGGTGGAAACAATTAATACCCGAAGTCTTTTACAACCATTAGCCATCCCAAGTCAGCACTGGGAGGAGGTTTCCATGGATTTCATCACAGGGTTACCGAAGAATGAAGGAAAGAGTGTCATCATCATGATTGTTGATAGACTGAACAAGTACACATGCTTTTGTGCACTCTCTCATCCCTTCAAAGCCAGTACAATTTCCACTGCATTCATGGAGACAGTTCAAAAGCTACATGGCAACCCAAAGATTATTGTAAGTGACAAAGATCCCATATTCACTAGACATTTTTGGATAGAATTATTTTCTTGTTTGGGTACTCAATTGGCTCATAGCTCATCCTATCATCCTCAATCTGATGGACAAACCTAGATAGTGAACAAATGTTCTGAAGGCTATCTTCGTTGCTTTATCTCTGATAAACAAACACAATGGTTCAAATGGTTACCCTTGGCATAATGGTGGTATAACACTTCCTTTCATACTAAAACAAAAATGACACCGTTTATGGCACTCTATGGATACCACCCTCCTTCCATCACTTCTTCTCTAAAAGAAAAATCTAAGGTTCAAGAAGTGGAAGATCACATCGAGCATAAACAACAAGTTCTCCAAATATTAAAGGACAACCTAACCATGGCACAAAATTGCATGAAACAACAAGCAGATCAACATCGTAGTGAAAGAAGTTTTGAAGTAGGAGATTGGGTGTTTTTAAGACTACAACCATACAAACAGATGTCCCTCAAGCAAGCCAAGAAGGATAATAAATTATAACCAAAGTAATATGGCCCTTATAAGGTGTTGCAAAAGATTGGTACTATGGCATACAAATTGGAGTTGCTTGCATCTTCACGAGTACACCCAGTTTTCCATGTTTCATGCTTAAAGAAGGTTATAGGTGACAAGATCCCAGTTCAAACTATATTGACAGAACTTGACGAGGAAGGAAAAATCATATTGGAGGCTGAATCCATCACTGACAAAATAATTTTCTAGCTGAGGAATAGATCCATTTCAGAGTATCTCATTAAATGAAGGAAACTGTCATCTGAAGATTCCACTTGGGAAGATGAGTCTTTTATACAGAAGCATCCAGCGTTACTCAAGCATTATGGAAAACACTTGTCTCAAGGGGAGGGGCATGTTAAGCCCTAAATAATGGCTCATCACCCCTTAATTGGGGCATATTACATTAGTAATGTTACTTTATTTATGTCGGCTTTAGTCCATTAGTTGTAATTATACCTCCTAGTCTCCTATATATACCAAGGAGACATTTTCATTTAGAACCATTTTGTAATTGTACATTTATGTGGGCATAATGAGGTTTCCCCCTTGAAGAGGCTTATTATCTGAATTTCTCTCTCTTTTCAACGTGTTGAGTACTTATTCTGAGGTTTTTTTATGCTATATTGATATTTGGTTCTTAACATTATGTTTGATAAATTTTGTCCTGGTATGACAACTAGGGCATGGTTAGAAGACAAAAAGGTTTGATATGAGTAGATCTGATGAAAGATATGTTATCCCTATGCATAGAAAGAATGTTTGGACTAAAAAATGGATGCAGGATCCTAGGAAGCATTTTTTGAAGGTTAATTACTGTGACCCTAGTGCATAGTACATAAAAAGTTGGGGATCATTTAAGAGAAAGTGAGGATTAAATATTTCTTACAGTTGCAGAAGACCGGGCCATCTTGCTAAGGATTTCCCTAATAGAAGACCTAGTTGTCTTTGTTGTAAAGCTATGGACCATGAAGTTTTGGATTTCCCTAGAATGATTGCTAAGGTTGAAAGAATGAATATCAGACCAGAAAACCCCGAGGAAGGCTAAGAAACTGAGACCATGGAAGAACCCCATAAAGAATTAGAGACTGTATTACTACGAATGAAAGAAACCCTAAATGATCACAGAAATGTCAACTTGTCAGATATCTTCAAAGAAAAAGAGTTTATAAAAGAAAGAATAGGAGACTTCGACAAAGATTGTGTTTTGGATGAAGAAACATAGGTGAATGTCATGACATAAAGTATTTTGGAAATTTTGGGAAGGCCTGCTATGGTTCCTTCATTAGGAGAAATAGGATTCTTTAGAGGAAAACTGATAACCCTATGTGGAAGAATTACCTAGACCTCTATGCATGCTCATGAAACTTCGACAGAGGAAGAATTTGAGGTTGTTAAATTCATTAAGAAAAATGCCCCATTTGCTATGTTATTAGGAAAACCCTAGATTGAGAGAGATAAGATCCATAGAAAAGAAGAAGAGGCCCTAGAACAAAAAAAACAAGAATTTAAAAATTTCATGACTAGGAGAATAACACACTTGATAGAAGAACAAGAGGACAAGTCGAAGAAACTTAGAACCAGAGACCGGGTTGTCGAAGATGAAAAAATGCAGGGAGACTTGAAGAACCTATCCATATAGGAAAGTAGAGCACCTACCCCAGACATAAAATAAGTATGACCCTTTAACGCTATGACATAATCTCATCAACATGAAGTTACTATGTTGAGTACATATAAGAATTAGAATGGAAAGAGGAATACCAAGACACAGATCACACAGAAGAAAGCTAGAAATATTAGTAAGAAGAGATAAAAGCTAGAAAAGTTGCAGGAAGTTCCGGAGGAGACTTTGCAGAAGGTAGGTTTGCAAAACTGGAACTTCGTCGGGATATCAGAACAACGCCAAGTGGCACTTCAACATGGCAGAGCGATATGACCGTTGGAAGCATTATAACTATTAGACCAATGCCCCAAATGGTTAGAACAACAGTTATGGCCGAACAGCTCACCATTGGGCCATTGGGACTACGTCGTAACAGAAAAAAATGAATTGATGAAGGCTTATCATCTATTGGAGAGATCTGTTACACCGCTGTCTACTTATTCTGTTAACTGTTGCATCGAGAATACTTTTGAAAATTATTTCCGTGCCAATGAGAGAACTCATTGTTTCTGTGCTGTGTTTACTAAGACTCTGCTACCTATTGAACGGTTTTTCATCGACCCGAGTATCCGATATCGAGCGTGTATGTCAGATGAACTCAGCATAGTTGAAAATTCTGTAGAATAAATCTTAAACGATCTAATGGCCAAAAAAGTAATGTCCGTAGGGATTAAATATTCATCGATGAGAGGAGTGCAAGCCTCTTCGTCGACTGCTAGCGGATATGGACTATCCCAATATGCAGCCAAGAAAAGAACCAAGCATCTATATGACTTGGCAAATGCGAAGTTGATCCCATCTATCCTACCTGACTACATCTCGCTCCTGGCCGATGCGGTGAGTCATGATAGTGTCCCAAGGGACTTCGATTACACTCTGGTTACTGCGTACCTCCCAAAGGGGATATGTGCAGTTCAAACCCAGCTAGACAAGATCATGACATTAAAATTCAGCGACTTCAACCTAGGGGATCGCAAGAACCACATCATGCTCACCCCTCACAGGTACTTGAATAGGATGAAGGGGAAGAACTGAAGGATAATCCCCCAACCATGGACTATGAACCTTGTGCAGTCCACTGTCCTGAATGTAATGAAGATACCACATTTTGGAAGGCACCAGGAAGTTAACACATGCATTAAGCTCCTGTTGTTGTGCAACCATGGTGGTTATCTGTGGCTAGATAGATGCATCACTGTTGACCCAATGCTGATCCATAGGATCAGTGGGTTAAGCATGAAGGGACCTGACCACAAGACTTCTACATAGGGAAGGCTGCAGATCGTGCCCTGACACAGAGGATTAATGATACCTATGGAGATGTAAAAAAGAAGACGTGAGGCTACAAGGTAGCCTCCATCTAGAATGGTGCAGTGCGCCTGGCATGCCAATTGATTGCAAGGAATATAGTGATAAAGAATAGACCTACACAGGTCATAGGGTTTGTTGTTGACCTCGCTGGAAAATGTGTAGAAGGACTACAGATGAATTGGGAAAAGTATTTAGTAAACTAGTTAGAATTGGATTTTCGCAAAGCTTAGGATCATGGATATGAGTTCCACTTTAGCTGGGTCCTAATCCTCATCTTATTTACATCTTGGGAGAAGCTGAAAGGTGTGACCTTCCCCGACATTGAGTCATTCGAGCCGCTCACTACGAAGTTCACCATGCTCTAGTATTCGAGCGATATGGGAAACAGTGTCATTCGAACACAATATTCCATACCTACTATCTATAGTTAAAGAGGGCCATTGAGGCTGTCCCTCGTACGATGCCGAAAACCCTACACTAGTTCAGGCCCCTTATGAATTTCTATGCAGATTGACATTTTACTTATATCATTGCGTGCACAGATGAAAGTAAAGAATAACTTCAGTCATAATATAATCTCACAGAAGAGGACCTAGAAGAGCTAACTAAGGATTGGCCTACAGAGCTCCTTATCCCGGTTGACCCTGCAGAATTGTCTGATGCCGAACTAATCGAAAGCTTGGAGGCCACTCGCGAAGAACATGACACACCTAGAATGAGTAGAAGGAAGAATATATAAGAGGTACAAAACCTGAGCAGTGATTCAGAAGAAACTACTTCAGAATCACCTGGAGGAGGAGGTAACAATGAAGTAGATAAAGAAGAGAACAATGGGAAAGAATATCAAGAGAAGCAAGGTGAAGTAACACTGCCTAGGGATCCCATTGATAAGACTGATCCATCTATGAAAATAAAGGTTTCTCCCATGAAACCTATCTCACGGAAGAAATCCAGAGCTATTATGACCAAGTTGTAGACTTTTCTCACGCTCGATGACTTTGACTTCATCATCACAGTTGTATCAGACGCCTTGCAGGACATTTTGCATAACAGTGAAGCCAAACAGGAAGACATGTATGATAGAATTGAGACAGAGATGAGAGGAGTTCAACAAGCCCTTCACTCCAGTCGCGTAGTGTCCACTGTGCCCTCGCCATCAGAAGAACCAGAGTTGGGACATGAGCCTGCCCAACTCTGCAGACTAATCGATGCGAGCGAAGCTTGCCTTCATCATGCATAAGAAGAAAAGGAACAGGCCATAGTGGCCCTAAAGCAAGCACAAGAAGAGGTGATAGAGTAATGTAGGATTGTGCAGTAGGAGAAGGCTGCCCTCTAGTCAAAATTTGAAGAAGATAAAGCACAAATCCAACAATAGAAGGAACAACTGCTCGTCGAGCATGTTGGAGTAAAAGAAGCAGTCAACAAAGTACTCTGCTCTATGATGGGCTTAGAGAAAAAGGAGAAATACCTAGTAGAGCATCAAGTAGTGAAGCTTGTTGAAGCCATTCAATAGATTCAACAAAGAATAACAGATCTAGAGCTACAGTTAGTGCCAAAAACTCCGCAGGACGTGCGGGATCAAAGAGAAGCAACTTCTCAGAGTGCAGTTGAGAGAATCAAGACCTTCTCCATGGAATGTAAACAACTAAGTGATCACACTGCACATTATTATTAGCGACTTACTGAATACCCTGAACTAAAGACACTGGAGTCCCAACTCCAGGAGGCAAAGAAACAAGCAACGACGATACAAGCACAATTGAAGCTCTTGTCTGTAGTTGAAAGAATGAAAATATCATAGGAACAACGCACTGTTCAACAACAAGTACACGCCATAGAGATAAAATTCATGGAAGTGACTTAGAGGCTCCAGCCAATCTAGGATGCAACTTGTCAAATGTTTGAGGAGATTGAAGGACGAGGAGCAGAACTAGAGCAAGTAGTCACTACAGTTGAGCAATGCTTGGAAGGACCTGTGAATGAGATAGTTCTTCAGGAGTTCACCGAGCAGGAGGCCTTGGTGCAACAACAGGTGTAAGCAGCTCGAGCCAAGCTTGAGGCTTTTGAGGCAGAATTAACCAAAGAAGAGTGACTCAGGACGAGTCATAGGTGAGTGTTGGGGGCCTGTTTTCCCTTGACCAAGTTTTGGAGATCCTTGGTTAGGTTTGACCTATTTTGGGACTTTGACATGATGGTGAAGGTGGAGTGCAAGTTGAAGTAGATATCGTGGAATCTCGGCCCCTTTTTAGGGATTTTTGGGTTTTGGGCTTATGTAACGGGTATGGGGATGTCGGCCCATGGGTTTATCCATGTTTAGGCCCATTTTGTAATGTATAAATATATGTCTAGGAAATGTAAGAAGAGACACGAAAGATGATATAGACATTTGTGTGATGATGTGCTAAGTGTAAGTAATAGTTGTACATGCTTTTTGCATACTTTGTGAAGCTTGCAAGGCTAAGTGCAAGTGACTGTAATAGATAGTGTAAAGTATTTGTGTTGTAACCTAGCTCGAGGAAGGAGGATCTGGTTGAGTGTGCACAGATCTCCTGTCCTATGCGAAGTAGGATCTTGTGGCTCTTTTCATGTAGACAATTGACAAAAGATAATAAAGAGAATAAGATTTGGTGGAAGTAACCCCAGGCTAGGGGTGAACCACGTATATCCTATGTTATGGTTGCTTTTTGCATTATGATTGTTTTATTGTTCATATGGTTAATGCTTAGTGTAGTAATGTATGCTTAAATGGACACGATATGATAGCTTAGTGCTTAGGGATGTGAATAAATTTTAGATCTGATATGTTTCCTTATGCTAAGGGTTTATATGTGGTAAATCTGAGTGAATACTACATTTCTCTCTCATTAGGGTTTTGTCTGTGAAGTAAATATAGTCTAGATACTAATGAATGATAATTCCTAAGTGTTCTATTGAGGTTCTGTAATCACATATCTGTGTCCCAACTAAGGTTGTAGACACTAGAGTCCTACAACCACCCTTGCCTCTACCTCGGGTGAGACTTTATCTTCTTCACAGGTGTTGCCGAAAGGGTCGATAGTTAGGGTTTTGTTGGTGCATTGTTGAAGCGTTGAACCCTGGGTCTGGTCCTGTGCCAACAAACCTGAACCTGAACTGACTACCCTTGTTTTTTGCAATGATGAGATAATTCAAATTTGGCATGAATGACTCAGACATATGAATTTTCAAAGTCTAAAAGTACTAGCAACTCAGAACATGGTTGTTGGTTTGTTGAAGGTGTTTCCCCCTAAAGGAGTTTCTAAGGGTTGTGTGTTTGGGAAGCATCATCGGGCATTATTTGACTCTGGGAAAGCACGGTGAGCACAAAACCTATTGAAATTGGTTCAAAGTGATGTATGCTACATCAATCTACCTTTAGTGGCAGGTGCAAGGCACATTTTAACTTTCATTGATGATTCACTCACTTCACATGGGTCTTTTTCCTGAAGAATAAGAATCTTGTCTTCGAAAAGTTCAAGGCATTTCGGGCCTTTACTGAAAATCAATGTGGTCGACCCATCAAATGCTTGAGATCATAAAATGGCGGTGAGTATGTAAATCGACCCTTTGAAGAATACCTACTTCAATATGGTATTGACTGGTAGCGACCAGTTCCTCACACATTTAAGCATAATGGAGTTGTAGAAGTCAAGAATTAGACATTAGTTGAAATGAATATATGTATTTTGCAAGACAAAGGACTTCCTCCTCACTTATGGGATGAAGTGATATACTTTGAAAATGATCTTCTCAATTGCATCTCGAATCGAATTTTTCCTTCCATGAATCCAATCAAATGATGGTATGGGAAGAAGCCTTCAGTCAACCACCTCTGTGTGTTTTGATGTGTTGTCTGGGCTCACATTATAGATGATTGTAGAAAAATGTTTGATGCAAATAGTCATGCTTGCATATTGATGGGATACTCTAAAGAGTTGAAAGCCTATTGACTGTTTGATCCTGTCAAATGACAAATCATTGTCAAACGTAATGTTCAATTTGATGATAAGCATTCTGGATTTAATTTGTTGAATTTCTCTTTTGGATTACTATAGGATTATCCATTTGACGTTGTCTCTCACATTGGTGCTCCTATTTTATTCTTCAGTCCTTCTATTGGACAATCAAATTTTCTCCCTATTTCAACTAGATCGTTGACGTCCGAGTTGACTAGTCTGACATCCTCTATTTCTATTGGTCCAACAACTAAATACCCTTCGAATTTTGATTGACGCGGTGAAGTGAAATGTGGTTCACATGTTTCTTGTCTACCTTGATGGGATTCCAAGAAAATTGAATCTGTTGGAGTTGATGCTAGATATTCCTGCTGCAAACATTAGACTCAAAGTCAAGCAACATGCTACGTTGACTTGATGATTCATTTTCTTGAAACCTTAGGCCATGTTACCTACTCAGATGTTGAAGGATGACCTAAATGGGAGAAGGACATGAATACAAAAATTGTTTCTTTGTCAAAGAATTAGACTTTGGGCTTGGTTCCACTCTTGCAAGGAAAGAACATGGTAAAGTGTTGATGGGTCTATAGGACCAGATTTACCTCCGAATGCATTTTTGAGTGACATAAAGAATGCCTTGTCACGAAGGGATTTCTCAATAAGAAGGAATCAAATACAATGAAACCTTTTCCCCTGTTGCAAAGATGAACTCCCTTTGATTGATTCTTTCTCTTAATGCTGCTTGTTTTGGATGGAAAATACATCAAATGGATGTGAAGAGTTACTTTCTTCATGGAGACTTATCGAAAGAAATTTTCATGGAACAAACACCTAGCTTTGGGATAGATTCAAATCTAGTTTTCCAACTCATGAAGCCGCTTTATGTTTTGAATTAGGCTCCCCGATTCTTGTATGCTAAGATCGACAATTTCTTCCTTTGACTTGGTTTGAAACAATGTGTATCTAATCACAACCTATATGTTCTCCACACCAATGGAGACACTCTGATTTTTGTTGTATATGTAAATGATTTACTCATTACTGGCAATAAGAATGATCTCATCCTTAGATTGAAGAAACAACTTGCTGACTCCTTTGATATGACAGACCTTGGCACTCTACATTATTTTTTGGGTCTTCAAGTATTACCACTTTGTGATGGATTTTTCATTTCTCAGTCTAAATATATGATGGGTTTGTTGAAAATTTTTAACATGGTTGATTTCAAGCCTTGTGCTAATCCTTTTCGATCTGGGCTGAAGCTTACTAAAACCTATCAAACACCCGCAGTTGATTCTACACTTTATCGAAAATTGGTCTACAATCTTTTTTACCTTACTCATAGTCAATGTTGGCCCTTAACTAAGTTTTGAAGAATACTTGGTCATAATTGACCACTTTTGGAACTGTGACAGCTTGCTAAGAAAGGAGCACAACATGAGGCAGAAAGTAAGGAAGAAAGACCTATTTTTGGGTCCATTTTAGGGTTTTGGGTTGATGTAACGGGAAAGGGATGTCGGCCCGTGGGTTTACCCATGTTTAGGCCCATTTTGTAACCTATAAATAGGCAATGTAAATAGGGGAGAAGTAGTAAGATTGTAGTATTAGTAATGTAGTACATCTATGTGATGTATAACTGGAAGCTTAGTGCTAGTAACTGGATCTGTGTGATCAGATATATCTTAGAGTGCTCTGTGCATGAGATCGGAAAGATAAGTGCAGTTTGGTGAAGTCTTGTGCTGAAGAGCAAGGAAGAAGGATATAGCGAGCTGCACAGATCTTCTGTCCTGTGCGAAGTAAGGGTCATTGAAGATCTGTGCTGTAACTGCTTGACCAAGATAATATAAAAAATACTTTGTGGACATAGCCCTAGGGTGGGGGTGAACCATGGTGACTGTGTGTATAGTGATTTGTGCTTCACTCTAATGTGTTTATCTCTTTCTTGGCTAAGTGCTTGATGTGATTAAGTAGATCTAGTTATGCTCTGTGTTGATGATATATGAATGAACGTTAGATATGATATATAATAGTGCTTGATCTGTTGAATTTAACCTATATTTCTGTGGCCAAGTACTGAATCATGCTTAGTATAAGTATTCACTGCGATGCTTTGTGCTTTCGGTGAAGTGTATTAATGAATGTATGTTAAGGAATAACTGATGCCAAGTGCACTATAAGCAAGATAATCATAGATCTGTGTCCCAGCTAAGGTTGCAGACATCTGAGTCCTACAACCACCCCTACCTCTACCTTTGGTGAGACTTCATCTGCTTCACAGGTGTTTCCAAAAGGGACTATAGTTAGGGTTTTTTTGGTGTTCTCTTGAGCGTTGAATCCTGGGTCTGCCCTTGTGCCAACATATGGTTCAATTGCCAAGACCTGAAATTGTGATTGCTGGGAACTGAAGAAGAAGAAGCCTTGTGCAAAATAATCTATGTGTGTAGATCTATTTCCCTAGTGCACAATGTTCTGTTTGACCTGTGAAGCTTTATGCCAAGAAAGAGAGGTCAGATCTGAAGAAAAGAGGTCATATCTGAAGAAAAGAAGTCAGATCTGGGAAGAAAGAGGTCAAATCTGCAAGAAAAAGGTAAGATCTGTAAGCTCTGTGCTTTGATAAAGGTAAGAATAGTTAAAATCCTTAGATCTAGAAGCTTTGTTCTCTATAGAAGTAAGATAAGTGGAAATTTTTGTTTCTAAAGCATGGATTTAGGTATGTTTGATAGATTCTGTACTAGCTTCAAAACTACGGCATTAATAGATGAAAGAAAGTTTGATATGAATAGATCTGATAAGTATAGTGATAGATATGTTATACCTATTCATCGAAATAATGTTTGGACTAACAAGTGGATACAGGATCCTAGAAAGAGTTTTTTGCAGGCTAGTCACCATGATCCTGGTGCGTAGTACAAAAGGAGTTGGGGAACATCTAAACAAAAAAGAGGATTAACCCTCTGTTATAGTTGTAGAAGACCGAGACATCTTGCTAAGGAATTCCCTGGGAGAAGACCTAGTTGCCTCTATTGTAAGGCTATGGACCATGAAGTATTGGATTGCCCTAGAATGTTTGCTAGGCTTGTTGAATATGGAGAAAGTAAACCTTGAAGGAGATCAAGAGACCAATATTATAGTAGAAACCCAGAAAGAATCAGAAAATATATTGCTATAGATGAAAGATACCTTGAATGACCATCGACATGTTAGGCTATCAGAGATCTTCAAAGAAAAGGAGAAAATCGAAGCAAGAATAGGGGACTTTGACATTGACTGTACTCTTGATGAAGAAACACAAGTGAACATTATGACAGAAAGAACTTGGGAAGCTATAGGAAATCCTGCCATGATCCCTTCCCTAGGAGGAACAAGTTTCTTCAGAGGAAATCTAGTAAACCTATGTGGAAGGCTCGCCCAGATACCTATGACTGTCAATGGAACTTCGATAGAGGAAGAATTTGAGATTGTTAAATTTTTTGAAGACAGTGCCCCGTTTACCATGCTCATAGGGAAACCTTGGATTTATAGAGAACAAGCCAGACGAAAAGAAGAAGAAAAAGTTTTGGAACAGAAGAAGCAAGATTTAAAAGACTTTATGACCAGAAGGATCACACACTTGATTTAAGAACAGAAGAGAAGATCACATATATTCAATATTAGCAACTCCGATGTCGAAGCTAAGAGAACACTTGAGGATCTGCAGAAGATCGAGTTACCTATTTTTGATACATAAGAAGTATTATCAAGGAACCCTAGGAAAGACTTTCAACAACACAAAGTAACTAAGACCACAGAAGATAAACATCATAATGGTAAAAGAATTACTGAGACGAAGCTCACTGGGAAGAAGTCTAGGAAGTTAATAAAGAAAAGGGCTAATACTGTAAGGTTACAAGAGGTTCTAGAGGACACTTCATAGCAAGAAGAATTGTAGAATTGGAGCTTCGTCGAGATATCAGAGCAACGACATAGAGTAGCGAAATTGGTCAGACCTGAGTGACTCAGGACAAGTCACAGGTGAGTGTTGGGGGCCTGTTGGCCCTTGACCAAGTTTTGAAGAATACTTGGTCATAATTGACCACTTTTGGAACTATGACAACTTGCCAAGAAAGGAGCGCAACGCGAGGCGGAAATTAAGGAAGCAAGACCTATTTTTGGGTCCATTTTAGGTTTTTGGGTTGATGTAATGGGAAAGGGATGTCAGCCCATGGGTTTACACACGTTTAGGCCCATTTTGTAACCTATAAATAGGCAATGTAAATAGGGGAGAAGTAGTAAGATGGTAGTAGTAGTAACGTAATACATCTATGTGAAGTATAACTGGAAGCTTAGTGCTAGTAACTGGATCTGTGTGATCAGATGTATCTTAGAGTGCTCTATGCATGAGATTGGAAAGCTACATGTAGTTTGGTGTAGTCTTGTGCTGAAGAGAAAGGAAGAAGGATCTAGTGAGCTGTGCAGACCTTTTTTCCTGTGCGAAGTAAGGGTCATTGAAGCTCTGTGTTGTAACTGCTTGACCAAGATAATATAAAGAAGACTTTGTGGATGTATCCCTAGGGTGGGGGTGAACCACGGTAACTGCGTGTATAGTTCTTTGTGCTTTGCTCTAATGTGTTTATCTCTTTCTTGGCTAAGTTCTTGATGTGATTAAGTAGATCTAGTTATGATCTGTGTTGATGATATATGAATGAATGTTATATCTGATATATAAGATTCTTAGTGCTTGATCTGTTGAATCTAACCTATATTTCTATGGCTAAGTACTGAATCATCCTTCGAATAAGTATTCACTGTGATGCTCTGTTCTTTCGGCGAAGTGTATTAATGAATGTATGTTAAGAAATAACTGATGCTAAGTGCATTGTAAGCAAGATAATCACAAATCCGTGTCCCAGCTAAGGTTGCAGACATTTGAGTCCTACAACCACCCCTGCCTCTACCTCAGGTGAGACTTCATCTGCTTCACAGGTGTTGCCAAAAGGGCCAGTAGTTAGGGTTTTGTTGGTGCGCTCTTGAGAATTGAACCCTGGGTCTACCCTCGTGCCAACAATCGATCTGAAATTTCCTTTGGTATTAGTGTGTCTTCTCGGTTCATGTAGGACCCCAAATAAAGCCACTGAAAAGAAGTCAAATGAATTTTTCACTATCTAAAGGGTACCACTCATTTTGACATCAAGTATTGTCAAAATTCAGATTCGCTAGTCAGCTATAAAGAATCTAATTGGGTTAGATATGGTGATGATTTGGAGTCCACTTCTAGATATATGTTTCACTATAGCATTGGACCTTTGGTGTGTTCGTGAAAGAAATAGAAGGTAATCTCCTTGTCGACTACATAAGAAAAATATCATGTTGTTGTTCAAGTAGGTACTGAAGCTGTACAGATTCATTAACTTTTAAGAGAGCTTGGACTTTATAGTCAAACCTCAACTACCATCTAATGTGATAACCAAAGTTCCATACATGTTTCTAACAATTGTGTTTCCCATAGTAAGATGAAGCATGTTGAGCTCCATGCTTACTAATTGAGACAGATGGTTCATGAGAATAGTGTCTCTCTTGAATATTGCAAAATAGAATATCAAGTCATTGATATATTCACCAAAAATTTAGTTTAATCTAGATTTATCAGGATTTGTACGATTCTTGGGCTTCAGGAAGATGGAATTATAGGGGGGGGGTATGCTAGTGATGTAATTTGACCTCCTGAAACTCCAGAGCTATGTGTTGATGGGAGGTGTTTGATCCAGGTGGATATTCATGGCCACCCACCTTTTCCAAATGGCTCAAAATAGTTTTATGGCAATTTTGGCAATTTACTATTTTTAGCAGGTTTCAACTTTCGGGGCCATTTTGAGGGCCCAAATGAAGGTTTTTCAAGATAGATGTTCTAAATGATATCCAAAGGAATGATTGATCCCCCAAAATGAATCTCCTCGATGATACCTTTCCAATGAGCTATCACACACCTAAAACGGAGATCGTATGCAAAAGTTACGACCCCGAGAAGTTGATGTACTCACTTACCCAAACGGGGCCCACATGAATTTTGGATCTTCATCTCCTAGGGTTAGGTTTTTGGATGTCTAGGATTTTTTTCATTCCTGCTTATTGTAAAAATGCCTTCAGAGCCTCATTGTAATCATCTTCTTGCGATTGCGAGTAGCCGTGAAATCTCTTGTTAGAGATAAGTTTCCACCATTCTAGCGAGTCTTTCAATATGTATTTTTACAGTCTCTGTACCTTTCTTTCATTAATAGAAATCGTGTATTACTGTATATCCATGTTTATGGTTGCATCTCTCATACATTTTAGTTATATTATTGAATATCTGCGATATCTCTATGCATTTCTTTATTATATCTTCGATCTCATTTCGTGTAAAAAATAATCCGGATCAGTGGTATCAGAGCAGGTTGCTCTTGGTCATTTTTTTAGTGCATGTCCCCGACGAGGTCTGATTATATAAATTTAGGTCTCGAGCTTGTCTCTCTTGAAGACAATCGATCTCGCACACCCAAGAAACCCTCAATGGTGGAAGAAAAGAAAAACGATAGAGCATACGATCCTATCAATCTATTGCTTGAGAAAGCTCTCACGCGACAGAGGGACGAAATGATGGAGAATTTTTCCCACATCCTTCAACACTTGCCGATAGCATCAGGTGCATCTTCATCAAGTGGCCCCTTTGGAGGCACCTCGCCTTTCAAGGTACAAGTTAATTTTGATATTCCTATATTTGAAGGACAGATAGATGCAGAAGCCCTAGAAAAATGGTTAACTCTGCTAGAAGGTTATTTCTCTGTTCACAATTTTTTCGACAAAGAAAATATCACCTTCGCACTCCTTAAAGCTCTCCCTCATGTCAAACATTGGTGGGAAACTTACTAGGAGCAAAGTTCCACAAAGGAGTCTGGAATATATGGGGCCGATCCCACTTGGGATTTTTTTTATGGATGCGGTAAAAGAACAGTATTACCCTGTTGGAAGCTATGAGGACCAATACATGAGATGGACCACACTGTGGAAAGAGAGGGGCCAAGTAGTTCCAGAGTTCACCAATACCTTCCTTACCTTGTGCACCAAGTTGGGTATCAAAGAATTCGAGCGACATTTGGTTCTAAGATACCGTGGGGCTCTACACAGATACATCCAAACTAAAATGGATTTTCTGGACATCTCATCACTCGACACTGCTTATCGATATGCTGTTAAAATTGAGCAGAAATTTAAGCACCAGAACAAATGGGAATTCGGGTCTGCAAATCTGCAACAACCAAAGTATGACAAAGACATCCCTAACAAACAGTCTCTCGAAAACCATTCCAAGACACAGGAAAAGAAGGGTCACGGGAAGACAAAGAAGGACACCGAAAAATGGTGTGATTTCCACAAAATCCCCTGGCACAACACCGATGAATGTAGCTCAAAACAGTCATTGGTGGTCGAGATCAAATAGTTGGGATTGTTGACAACACCACACCCGCAGCCATACAACATCGGGTGGCTTCAGCAAGGATGAGATCTCCGTGTCAACCAACAGTGTCGATTTCCATACGACATCCAACCCTTCAAGGATGAGGTATTATGTGATGTTGCCCCACTGGATGTCTGTGATGTTCTCTTGGGCCAACCACATATGTGGAGACGCCATGCTGTTTATGAGTCTCGACCCTGTAGTGTCATTTTTACTTTGGGGGGTCATCTCTACAGAATACTAGAGGTAGTTCTGACTACTGTTCCACCTAAAAAGTGATGCAAGGTAGTATCTCATACTGCAAAATTCAGCTTCTTCACAATCTGTTCAAAAGGAGAACAAAAGGACACTACAACCACTACAGCCTTGCCCCAAGCACCTTCTATCTAACAGAAGCAGGTCAACAAGGCTACAACAAAGTGAAAATATTCCTTCTGCACATCGTCCTCTCATGTATCTCAACTTGTTGTATAGCCTCAAACTCAACAGGCTCGTGACAGATTTCCACAAACCGAGCAGCGTGACATCTCCATCAAGACAAGCAGCTCACCAAGATGCAGATTCAACAAACACTTTTCCCTCTCCCCCGGGAACTGAACACAATGGAGACCATTTATTTCTAAGGAGGGAGGATTTATCCAGGTGGATATCGATGGCCACCCACCTTTTGGAAATTTTGGCAATTTATTATTTTTAGCAGGTTTTAACTTTCGGGGCCATTTTGAGGGCCCAAATGAAGGTTTTTTGAGATAAAGGTTCTGAATGATAGTTGAAGGCATGATTGAGCCCCCAAAATGAATCTCCTTAACGATACCTTTCCAACGAGCTATCACACTCCTAAAACGGAGATCGTATGCAAAAGTTACGACCTCGGGAAGTTGATGTACTCACTTACCCAAACGGGGCCCACATGACTTTTGGCGCTTCATCTCTTAGGGTTAGGTTTTTGGATGTCTAGGGTTTTTGGCATTCCTTATTATTGTAAAAATGCCTTCATAGCCTCATTGTAATCATATTCTTGCGAATGCGAGTAGCCGTCACATCTCTTCTTAGAGATAAGCTGCCACCATTCTAGCGAGTCTTTCACTCTGCATTTTTACAGTCTCTGTACATTTCTTTCATTAATAGAAATCATGTATTATTGTATATCTGTGTTTATGGTTGCATCTCTGATACATTTCCGTTATATTATTGAATCTCTGCGATATCTCTGTGCATTTCTTTATTATATCTCCAATCTCATTTCGTGCCAAAAATAATCCGGATCAGTGTTGGAACATCAAGCATTGATGTTTCATCACACATCTCCTTGGTTCAGTTGGTTGAGAGGTTGAACTACATACGGATATAGTAGATTTGGTGATTGACCAACACTTCACACTAGTCGGTCAAGTAGTCGTCATACCTTTCGGTTAGACGATCGACCAACAGTTGAAGATAGTTGGGAAGTGGATCGACCAGCCTAGCAATCAAATACGAGTTGGATGCATAGATGGTCGGGTCAGGTCCTATCAAGCTGAATCGACAGAGTCAATTTTGAGGAATCAAATCTAACAACCAATGGTTACATGTGGAAAATACCTTCTCGATTCTGAGGAAATCAGTTAGATCTGGAGGCTATAAAAAGAGACCCCTTGGGTCATTATCAATCAAGTGAATGTATATTGTAGAATAGATCATGAAGATCAAGATGTGCAACATGAATTGTGATGTTTTGATCATAGTGCGCTCTGCTTAAGTGTTGTAACAATGTCTTTAAACACCACCCCCTATCTTCGGTTATCTACAGTATTGTATCCTTTATTTCACATCATGTTCCACCCTATTCCTAAACAATGTCAATGGCCAATGGTTGAGTTGTCTAGGGTAAAAGGTTCATAATGAACCCACACCATCGCTTCTTTTCCTATGGGTAAGACCAGTCAATGTGCCAATGGAGAATTGATTCCAATCTGTCAATGAAGCATCATACTAGAAACGTTGATGAGACATTGGAAAAAATGATTGATGAACACAAAAATCAGCCTATCGATGCACTTGACATGCCACATCAACACCCATGTGCCACACCACTTCAAAATCTATGTGTTATGTATGGCTAGGAAATTTCATCCTCGTCTATTCCTTGTTCCCCTTCGTTGATGATTGAAGATTACTGCTGGGTTATTTATATGCATAAATCATAGAGATTAGATTTATCAATCTAGATTCTTGAAAGCTTGTGACGATCCTAGAAAAATATATGCAGGAGTAGGAAACTAACTCTAAACTAAACACACCGAATTAAAAAGTAATTTGTTTGACAAGACACTTCCAAGAATTAGAATTAAGTTTTCAAGTCATGTAACCATTTGTATTAACAATTGACTTAATGACTTATCCATTTATTGTAGCTTAATCAAACTTAAATGTAAAATGAAAGAATTAAAATTAGAGGATATTATGATGTGAGTTAGAGGTCCATGGCCTTTCAACTTCTGCAAAATTCTCAAGTTCAAAACACATTAATATATTTGATGCACACCACATCCGACCATTGACACACTTGCATAAAGGAAAGTAATCATTGTGAAAAGGAAAGACGGAAATAAATAAAATACAATATACATCAATAAATCTCTCTATCCTTTCAGAGCAAGCCTACTCTATAGAATAGAGCGTTTTAACTAATCTACAACATAATTAAACTAATCTGATTGCAAAATTGCATGAATTATAAAGCTACATTCTACAACAAAACACGAATATAAAAGATAGAAACTAGAAACTAGATAACACGAGAACTTATGAAATGTGCTTTATTTCATTATAATCTGGATGTATGCTCCAAGAGTCCCTCTCTTGGAATGGAGGAGGAACTCCTATTTATACAAAAAGTGAGATAACTAATAATGAATTCAGATCCACAAATCTCTCCAAGAACCACAAATATCTCATGTGGTTACAACCATGTGCTAACAACTAGCAAGTAATATCTCTACACAAATCTCTCTTAACCAATCTTCCATGATTCTTCTCCATCCAAGATGCTTGAGTGAATCTCACAATTCTTTATCAAATCTTCAAGGGTTTGAAGAGGAAGTTCGAATTTGAGGCTAGGTGGTCAAATATGACTTTGTTGGAGTCTTCAAATATACTTGTAAACATCATATAACTTGTCCAACTTTAATATATAAGTGAAACCATGTTATTTTTCTAATATTTAATCATAAATTAACTCAAAGTACTAAAATACATGATTTAGAAAATAATAAGTCTAAACCCATATGTAATCATGAAAATGGTCCTAATGTAAGGCTACGAGAAAGACAAATATGGTTAAAAGTTAAGTAAAAGGTTGGTAAAAAGGTGGTATTTTGGTGACACAACAATTACTCTTACACATTAGGAAACTAACACCAAGGCCTAATCACTGATGGGATGGAAAATCATTCTCCAAACCTGTTAAGAACCAAACTTCAAAATAGCATAGAAAAACCTTAAGAAAAGTACTCAACGCCTTGAAAAAGAGATAATATCAGATAATAAGCCTCTTCGAGGGGGAAACCTCGTTTTACCCCACTTAAATGTTCAAGTACAAGATGATTCAAAATGAAAATGTCTCCTTGGTATATATAGGAGACT